>SJYX01011845.1:604168-617874 GCA_006410675.1 Oreotragus oreotragus
TGTGGTCTTGATTTGCATTTCTCTGATAATGAGTGACGTTGAGCATCTTTTCATGTGTTTGTTAGCCATCCGTATGTCTTCTTTGGAGAAATGTCTATTTAGTTCTTTGGCCCATTTTTTGATTGGGTCGTTTATTTTTCTGGAATTGAGCTGTATAAGTTGCTTGTATATTTTTGAGATTAGTTGTTTGTCAGTTGCTTCATTTGCTATTATTTTCTCCCATTCGGAAGGCTGTCTTTTCACTTTGCTTATAGTTTTCTTTGTTGTGCAGAAGCTTTTAATTTTGATTAGATCCCATTTGTTTATTTTTGCTTTTATTTCCAATATTCTGGGAGGTGGATCATAGAGGATCCTGCTGTGATTTATGTCGGAGAGTGTTTTGTCTATATTCTCCTTGCAGTCTGGCTTTTATTTTTAATAACACTGTCTTTAGAAACATTTTAAAATAAGAAAAAACCCAGCTTTCTTTCCAGCTTTGAGTGCCTCCATCGTCAGTGTGATTGTTGTTTACTCTTGGGGTGTGTCCTCAACATCATTCACGTTCAGCCCTCAGTATTGAGAATCTCCTTACTGAGGAAGCAGATGTTCTTAAAATATGAGGAAAATAACAGAGGATTCAAAACATGATTTAACAAAGGTCAAAACTGTGTTTGAACTAGTTGAGCATCCAGCTTGAGCACAGCACTGTGGAAGGACAGGCACTGGGCCAAATGGACAGAATGCTGGAAAAGGACTCCATGGTCCCAGTTCCAGGCAGAGCTCCACCACCGCCAACCCTGACCTGGGCAAGCTGCTTCAGCCTCTCTTAGAGGCATTTTCCCTGGCCCTTAAGTGAGTACATCAAATTTGCTTTGCAGCATTGTCCTGAGGCTTGTATGTGAACTAGGCAGTAATTTCAGTTGGATGAAATGGTATATTATCATGATAAATTTGCTAGACAGAGGGAAGGTACATAGGAAAGCAGTGAGGCATTAGAGGCCACGGGAAGAAATGTTGAAGAAAATTAAAGTGCCCCAATGTATCAAACTGGCTTTGTTTTTGAGTCTACTTCCTTCTCTCATACCTTCCTCCCTTTGTTCTGAACTGAGGCAGAGTCAAGAGGCTTCTCTCCCTGCAGTCTCTATATTGCCATGCCACCTGGAATGTGTTTTCAGCTAAAATCTAAACAATTCAATGTGAAAAATGAAGCCAACCTAACTTGAGGAAACAGGAAGTAAGAGGGGCTGACTTCTATAATAACTTGAAAATTTTGAAAATGTCAACTGGACCAATATAATGTATTTAATGAGCTCTAATCATAAATACATTTGTGTGACACAATTTAATTTATTGGGAAACTTTCATTTTATTCAATCTTTTTTTCTTTTTAATGTGAAAGCAAAACATCCAATACACTGCCATAATACAGTAAATACAATTTTCTAAACCAGAAACCATGGCAACAGCTTTTAATAATAGAATATGATTGGCTGCATATGAAAAATAAAACCACATTCTAAATAATTAAATTGTTTCTCAATATAAAATAATAATATTGCAAGCATTTTCATGTTTTTGTATGTACAATGTGATACACTATTTCAGTCTGTAGGGAAGCCTATAATTACCAGACTATCTTTTCATATACTACATTCTTTTTGTCACTAATCCAAGAATTAAAATGATAATTCAAAGAAAATAACCTGTCTGAAAATAAGAAACCTGAGAATTAGATCCTTTAGAATGAATTCTTTTTATGTTGGTCCATTCAATTGAGTACATTTTCTATGATTCTGCAGGAAGGGCTTTATAGTTTTTAAAAGGGGTCAAGGCAGGAATACTGATTTAAATATGATGCTGTCAATTTGGCCTCACATGTCTGCATTCATATATCCCAGGAGTTTAAACAAATAGGCAAAGGCTTTTCATTGACACAATGTGTGTTCAAATACAAAAATCTGCTGAAAAGAGACAATTTTAATTCAAGCATCCTGATGTTTAGCTTCCTAGTAGGCATTTGGCACCACTGAAACAACACATCTGTATGGCTAAAATTGCTCCCTTTTCCTCTGCATTGTCTGGCAGGGCTTTCCAAAAAGCAGACCATAGTGGAATCACTTTACCACGTTCCAATTCAGAACTCAAATCATATTCCCTATATACTATTCAAATGTCTTATGGAATAAGGCTATGGGAATACATAACTAGATAAATGACTAGTGCAAGCCACTGAGTCGTGTCTGACTTTTTGCAACTCCATGGACTGTGGCCTACCAGATGCTCTGGCCACGGAATTCTCAGGCAAGAATACTAGAGTGGTTGCCATTCCCTTCTCCAGGGGATCTTCTCGACCCAGGGATTGAACCTGGGTCTCCTGCATTGCAAGCAGCCTCTTTACAGTCTGAGCCTGAGATAAATGACTGGATAATAATGAATGAATAATTCATATGCATGAAAGGTTCAGATAGTGATTATCACACACATGGTCCTGTTAAGTCAAAAAGAAATTGCTGGATCCAATATAGCACCTCTACCAGAATGAGTAAATAATGCTTCATTACTCCAAAAGTCGATATTACTTAGTCTGACAAATTCTAATAGTTATAGCACAGTAATTAGAGCCAAAATCAGAGATGGTAGTAACAATTTGGACCCTAGAAATCTCAATCCTATTTTCCATGAGCTAATCAGAGGAAGGTATACTGCCTCTCTTCAACGTCTTGAATATGATATATTTGGGTTGCTGTTCAGAATATGTTTCTCAACATCATATGTGCTATTAACAAATACTCATGGGGGGTTTTAAAGTATGTTCACATATTTCTCAACATGTTGTGATCCATCCTGTGGTTTCAGCATAGATTCTGCTGTGCAATATAGCATTTAATATTCATAAGGGTTCAGTTCAGTTCAGTTCAGTTGCTCAGTCGTGTCCGACTCTTTGTGACCCCATGAACTGCAGCACGCCAGGCCTCCCTGTCCATCACAACCTCCCGGAGTTCACTCNCCTCTGCCTTTTCTAAAACCAGCTTGAACATCAGGAAGTTCATGGTTCACATATTACTGAAGCCTGGCTTGGAGAATTTTGAGCATTACTTTACTAGCATGTGAGATGAGTGCAACTGTGTGGTAGTTTGAGCACTCTTTGGCATTGCCTTTCTTTGGGATTGGAATGAAAACTGACCTTTTCCAGTCCTATGGCCACTGCTGAGTTTTCCAAATTTGCTGGCATATTGAGTGCAGCACTTTCACAGCATCATCTTTCAGGATTTGAAATAGCTCAACTAGAATTCCATCACCTCCACTAGCTTTGTTTGTAGTGATGCTTTCTAAGGCCCACTTGACAAGTGAAAACACACACACAGAGAATCAAGTTAAATCAAGTTAGAAATAGTAGTCTCTGGAATCAAAACCAGGTAATAATATACCACCACTTCTGCCATATTCCATTGATCACACAATCCAGGCAGAAACAACACAAAGGTGAGAATACCTTAGGGTGGAGCTGGTAACATCTCTCTGAGGCTGGCTACTGCAGTGCAACTTTGTGAATGTTTTAATAAGGTCAGATTTGTAGCTGAAAGCAGGGGAGGGGGACGGTGATGACCATCAGTAGCAAAATGCAGTAACATCTGCTGCTGCTGTGTTCTTGCCTGGATGGGAGAGCCTGGTGGGCTGCCGTCGATGGGGTCGCACAGAGTTGGACATGACTGAAGTGACGCAGCAGCAGCAGCAGCAGCAACCTGATGAGCCCATTACCAGTTGGAGCCAGAACTGAACTCAAGCTCCACTGCTTGTAGCTCAAAAGTCCAAGACACAAGAGTTGGTGGGAGAAGAAAGATGCATTATTCAGGAAGCTGACAACCTCTGAAGATGGCAGACTAGCTACCTCCAACTCATTCTCCAGTTGTCAGTTAGAGAAAACAGGATTTTATAGGGAAAAACTGGGAAGTTTCTGGGTGTGCAGGTGGGTACTGTTTAGAACTGCACAGTCAGTTCTGACAATCATCTTGAAACTGACCATGCAGTGGTCTGGTCAGCACCATCTGGCTTGTTTTAATGACTTTGTTCTCATTTCCTTGAGACCTGTTCCGGGCATTCTGCAAGCCACAAGTTTAGTACTGCTCAAGATGGAGTCATGACTATAACCTGTTAGCTTTTTCCCTCTAGTGCTGGTTTTAGTATCTGCAAAACAACTCAGAAATGTGCATCAGATATTGTTATCTATGTCCTTCAGGGAGGAACGAGAGATTCTCTAAGGGCTGTCCAACCAATCTGTTGTTTAAATTATTACTAAGTTCTCCTTGCCCAATTGCTATTTTTTGTTGTTACTATTTATTCACATTCTTTCAGTCATTAATTCCTGAGCCATGCTTTTATGACTCTAAGGAGACCTGGCAGACTAATGCTTTTCTGCAAATAAGAGGCAAGCAGAGGACATGGTAGGGAGGGGAGGCGTCTGTCCCAGGAAGGAGCCATAGGGTCCTGCTCAGTTACAAGCCTGAGGAAATAAGCTGCCTAACTTCTAGTTGAAATGGGAAGAGGAAGATAGAAAAAGTGAATAAAAATATATAATATTGGCACTTTACTTAGATACATGGCACTTAGATACATCACTTGTCCTCACCAAGCTCAATTAAAACAAAATAAATCAAAGAAGAGAGGTTTGTTTAAAAGAAAAATATCAGTGGGTAAACAATGACAAGACTGAAATCAATGAAAAAAATTTTTGGCCAAGTGTTTTTACTTTTATTCAAGAAAACATTATATGCTTACTATGTTTACCCAAATTAGTCATACAATGCTTCAGTTCAGTTCAGTCGCTCAGTTGTGTCTGACTCTTTGCGACCCCATGAATCGCAGCACGCCAGGCCTCCCTGTCCATCATCATCTCCCGGAGGTCACTCAGACTCACGTCCATCGAGTCCGTGATGCCATCTAGCCATCTCATCCTCGGTCATCCCCTTCTCCTCCTGCCTCCAATCCCTCCCAGCATCAGAGTCTTTTCCAATGAGTCAACTCTTTGCATGAGGTGGCCAAAGTACTGGAGTTTCAGCTTTAGCATCATTCCTTCCAAAGAAATCCCAGAGCTGATCTCCTTCAGAATGGACTGGTTGGATCTCCTTGCAGTCCAAGGGACACTCAGGAGTCTTCTCCAGCACCACAGTTCAAAAGCATCAATTCTTCGGCGCTCAGCCTTCTTCACAGTCCAACTCTCACATCCATACATGACCACAGGAAAAACCATAGCCTTGACTAGACGGACCTTAGTTGGCAAAGTAATGTCTCTGCTTTTGAATATACTGTCTAGGCGAAGAGATTTCTTCTCTGATTTCTGGACTCTTTTAATTATCTGCACAGACATTTGATAGTGTTCCATGTTCTTGAAGAGGGGGATTATAAGATTTCTTTGAGTTTGACAGAACATGTTGGACATTATTTTGTTCCTATTGCCCTACCTGATGGAGAAGGCAATGGCACCCCAATCCAGTACTCTTGCCTGGAAAATCCCATGGATGGAGGAGCCTGGTAGGCTGCAGTCCATGGGGTCGCTGAGAGTTGGACATGACCCAGTGACTTCACTTTCACTTTTCACTTTCATGCATTGGAGAAGGAAATGGCAACCCACTCCAGTGTTCTTGCCTGGAGAATCCCAGGGACGGTGGAGCCTGGTGGGCTGCCGTCTAGGGGGTTGCACAGAGTCGGACACGACTGAAGTGACTTAGCAGCAGCAGCAGCAGCAGCCCTACCTGAAATTCCCTACCTGCCTCTTTTATACTAGAGATGCTATCCAATTGTACTTTCTTTTCTCATTTGGGAATTTGAAGGAGTGCTTCCTGAATTTTTTATTACAAAAATAACTACATAAAGAAAATATAATCTATAAAGAGCTAAAAAATACCCCATGCTTTGTTCTACCATCTCCTAATTTCTAACTTACATGATTTTCCTGAAGTAATGCCTTGTTTTACAGTGGCTTCCTAGGTTGTTTTCCAAATGTATGTTCATAAGGAAGCATTACTACTATCAAATGGCCAAGAAGCCCCCACTCTGATTGGCAAGATGGTTCACTGTTGAGCTTTCAGTAAATGGCAAGCATTATGCTAAGTCATAGGTGAACATTTATATGCATGACAACCCTTCCAGGGAGGTATAATTGGTCTAATTTGCCAAGAACAGCCTTGGCTTGAAACATGGTTTGAAACTTGGCTATTGTGTTGCCTAGGACATGGTAATAGTTTGCTTGCTTATCACTCATGGCTATACATTTGAAAGAAAGGCAGTATTTCTCGCTGTCATTCATTGCAAGACTGGAAGCTTTTGGAGGTCAGAGATGTTGTTAGTTTCACTCTCTCTTTCACAGCATACTAGTATGTAATAGGTGATCCACAAATGTTGGATAATTACTACAAACATCCTCTTCCCTGTCATAATGTTAATTGCAGCTAGTGATGTTCTATTCAAATCTATTCAATTCAAAAAACATGTATTGACAACTTCTCATTTGGCAGGCATGAAACCAGTGATAACTTGAGCTTTCTGCCCAAAGGCAAATTCTAAAATATTCCCCATATTGAGAGTAAAAAAGTGTCAAATCTGTTTGCCAGATCAGTATGAGCCAAGTTGGAATTAGCAGTAACAATGAGAGCAGCTCTGAGGGTCTAGAAAGCATTGCTTTCTCTCAGCCGAGGTTTCCACTTCTGGAGTCTTTTTGTCATACTGCTTGTCCAGGCAAACATAACTAAGCCAAGGTGTAAGATGAAGTAAAACCACAACATCTGGCCAGATTCTGGTGAAATGTCTCCACTATATGTGAGTAAGTGACAGCCACTCACATGGTGAGATCTCTGATCATTTACTACTTTACCAGGTTTGTCTTTAGTAATACTATCCTCTCAGACAGACCTTGCATATGCAAATGCCTGCATGCTAAGTTGCTTTAGTCATGTCTGACTGTCTGCAACACTATGGACTGTAGCCTACCAGGCTCCTTTGTCCATCAGAGTCTCCAGGCAAGAATACTGGAGTGGGTTGCCATGCCCTCCTCCAGGGGTTTCCCAACCCAGCGATCGAACCCACATCTCTTATATCTCCTGAATTCACAGGCAGGAATTACTATTAGCACCACCTGGGAACCCCACATTCAAATAAATATTCCTAAATAATGACCAGATTTTGGTCATGGATTATTCTGATGATAGCACTTTTTGAAAGATCTTCTAAAACTGCTTTCAGAACCAGTTTACAACCAGCAAAGCAAAAGCAAGACAAATACATCCTTTGTTATCAACCATATAAGCAAATCAGTTTCCCTGTTCCGTTATCATAGGTAGTTTATTTTCCTTGATGAATGTTGTCATCCACGATTCACAACCTCATTCAACCACCTCGGTGGTTTAGTAGCTAAGTCGTGTCTGACCCTTGCAATCCCATGGACTGTAGCCTGCCAGGCTCCTCTGTCTATGTTATTCTCCAGGTGAGAATACTGGAGTGGGTTGCCATTTCCTTCTCCAGAGGATCTTCCCCACCCAGGAATCGAACCTGGGTCTCCTGCATTACAGGCAGATTCTTTACTGACTGAGCTATGAAGGAAGCCCCACCTTAGATCATAAAATTTGGCTATTAAAAACAACAATAACAACAGGAATACTGTTCTTAAAAGACATAGATTTGGGACATATAATTGTATGCTTTTATTTACCACTTGACTCTCATAAATATAGCTGGTCCCACCGGGATAGACAGAAGTGCTTATAACTTATTCAAGCATTATACAAACAAGAAAGCTATGCATTTGTGATTTATGATTTGTGACAAAAATTAAAGAAAATGAAAATTTTGTCTATTTAGCATAAGCCAGTAAATATAGAAAACTATAAACTAATGATTTTCAGAATCCATATAATGAGAAACTTAAATCCTTGACCAGTAGAATCTTAAGAAAAAACTCAGTCTGAGACTGGAGTTTAGAGCAGGGTGGAAATAGAAATACTTTCTCAAGGACTCAAGGAAAGATGACCCACTGCAGGTAACAGGTTAGATATATGTCAATATAAGGCTAATCAGTACAAAAAAGTCATGGCTCCAGATGAAAAGATAAGGTCAAAGTGAAACAGGAACACTTTGTAATGGAGTCTAACAGGAGTCGTTGCAGAAAGAATGGGATGAATTAGCAGAAGGCGCCAAGATCAAATACTTCTGATCCTGTTCTCTCCTTCTGTGTTTGTAACTCATGTAACCACACCACCCTATTTTCACCACTGCTTGAAGCCAATATTTCTTTTCCATTCCCAGCATCATGGCCTGTCATATCCAAACTGGATAACAGTAATCTCCTCTCCCCTAGACTACCTAGTGTGATCAGATGCTGTGATGTCTCAAATTGTTATCTGTTACAACCAGAAAAAAATATAGTTATGAACTACACTTTGCTAAGGGGAAATAAATTCCAGATCTGTTTCTTTGCCAACTGAAGAATTATATGAAAGCTGGGGCCACTAGAAAGTCTTCCTTGAGAAGACTGCTGATAAAACCTCATATATGAAGATGATAAATAATTTTAATTACAGAAAGGATAGAAATAGACATAACCCACACATAAATGTTCACAGGGATGCTGAATCAGAGAGGGAGTAAAAATAAGTAACATTTTGAACATATTTAGTGAGATTCTACCATTTACATGGAGAAACAACAAAGTAAATGAAACATCATTACTACCATCAAGAAACAGGCATCAAATTGAAAAAGATATCTTAAAAAGTCCAAAGTGACACATGATTTTAGCTAATAGGTAATGAAAATTTTATAAGGAAATGTCCAGGAAAAAAAAGCAGAAGATTTTAACTTCTTCAGTTGCTTTTCAAAATAGGGCAATAGCAACCAAAATATCACAGTGCTATATGAATCTACATTTGAAGAAAATTCTCTCAAGTACCTAGAATAGGTGTTACTAGAACAGGGGATGGTCTGGAGCTGGCTCTGATGTAAGGCTGAAACATGTGCAAGAGACAAGAATGTGGACAGGAGGTAACCTAGAAAAACAAATCAGTAAAAATAAAAATAAAATTAACTTTTGAAAAGGTGCTATGTGGTCACATAAGTCTAAAAACGCTACAGACATTGTTCCACCATCCTTTTGGAAATGTGATATGTACAGCAAATTGAAATCTTAAGAAATCTTAGTAAAGAAACCAACAGATAGCTTGGATTCAACATATTTTTCAAACTTAAATCAGAATGGCTTTCCCTTTTATGTCTATTTTTAACCAATGAAACTAATCTATATAAAGCATATATTTTACATACAATAATACTCTGGCAGTTGTTAGGAGGAAAGTTTTGTTGTGAGTCAAAACAAGGATGGGATCCCAGGCCTGCCACTTAGTAGCAGTTTGATATGAGAAAGTGTCAAAGTCTCAAGCCTTTGTTCCTTTTATTTCAAAGGGTACAAATAGCATCCATTTGGATTAAGAAGGGGTCCTGAGCTCAGTTTCTGTTACAGTGATCATCAACTGTTATATTAATTGCACATGAAACACTATTATGCTGAAAAAGTATACAAAAATCTTGGAGAGGAATGGCTGTCTGAAAATCACCTTACCTTTTTCACCTGTGTGGAGCAGTAATGAGGAAATCTGGGCAATCAGAAGCAAGATACTGAGCGGCCTTCTCTGAGAGTCCAGTGGTTAAGACTCACCTCTTCCACTGTAGGATGTGGTTGATCCCTGGTCCATCCCTGGGCAAGGAACTAAGCTCTTTCATGGTGCATGGTGGTCCTCCCTGTTGCTCAACAGTGGGTTGGGAACATCCCCTGTAGGAGGGCATGATAACCCACTCTAGTATTCTTGCCTGGAAAATCCCATGCACAGAAGAGCCTGGTGGGCTGTGGTCCATGGGGATGCAAAGAGTTTAAAATGACTGAAGTGACTGAGCTTACAAGCAGGTGTGCACACATGATGCACGGTGTGGCAAAAAAAAAAAAGAAGAAAAAGGAAGAAAGAAGACTCTGGGCTGCTCTAGGCCAGGAGTCTTCAACCTCCGGATCTAATGCGTGATGATCTAAGTGGAACTGATGCAATAATAATAGAAATAAAATATATAAGAAATGTAAAACATTTGAATCATCCTGAAACCACTCCCCACCCCGTCTGTGAAAAATTGTCTTTCATGAAAACAGTCCATGGTGCAAAAGTTTGGGGACCCATGCAGGCAGACTCTATCAGTCTCACATACCCCCTTATCATGCCTACATTCCTATTTTCATTCTTCCTCCTCAGTTTTATAATATATCCCCATATAAATTCTTGCCTGAAAGTTTGTGCATTTTTCTCTTCTCAGCTCAAATACTTTTAAGCAAATTCTCACCATGTGCCAGCCACTGTATTCACAATGTGTTGTGTTAGTCGCTCAGTTGTGTCCAACTCTCTGTGACTCCATGGACTGTAGCCTGCCAGTCTCCTCCTCCATGGAATTCTCCAGGCAAAAATACTGGAGAGGATAACCATTCCCTTCTTCAGGGAATCTTCCCAGCCCAGGAATAGAACCCAAGTCTCCTGCATTGCAAACAGATTCTTTACCATCTCAGCTACCATGACTGAAGATTAAAGCAGTACAGAATTTAACTGAACCAAACCTTCCCGACTCATGAAGCCTGGACTCACTAGACTACAGTGTAGTGAACCCACCCCTAGATCCAGGATCCTTGAGCCAGCGGTTGTGACATCATACCTGAATCTTGGGAAAGCTATTTAGTGTGTGTGATTTGTAGCTCACACACAGGTAAAGCTATCTATGTTCGCCTTTCAAATTCATCACAAATGTCGATTTCTCTCATTTTGTGTTATCAGAAAAATAGCTGGCTTTTCCTGAAAAACATGTGCCTTGATTACTGAGAAATTTCACCCCTGAGAATTCCATACTTACAATATGAAATTATTTTCTTTTAGTCATAATTTTTAAAACTGTATTATATATCTGATTCTCTATGATGATTATATGCATTTGTGGATGTCATGTACTATATTATCTTTTTGAGACTTTAAGGTAATTAAAAGTAGGGCAAATGATTGCTTTTCTTTGAATTTCATAGCACCTGAACTAGCATCACACATTTTGGAGAGTCTTTAATTACAGGCACAGGAAAATTTTAGCAAAATAGAGACTATCTAGAAGGGTCTTTAAAATTTAAAACATTTTGCAGTGCTTTTTTCTATTTATCCTGCTGTAAAGCTTTTATCTCCTATTAAGGTTGAAAATCATAGCAACTTAAGGAAGATCAATACTGTAATTCAACTTTTATTGAAGGTACCATATATCACAAAGTATATTATTATTTTTAGAAGGTATTTAGAATATGTTAATATTATCAAATTTTAGGTTATCTAAGAAATATCTATCTCTGCCATTGCCCACTATAACAAACACAATTGCATGTTTAATTATGAATTAAAATAACTTCTTTCCAGTATAATTATTCCTTTAATTCTTAGATAAATAAAATTCATTAATTATTTGATTAAAGGTGCTGAAAAAAATATAAGGACAACATAATCATGTTGTGAGCTCTCAGAGGCTGGCATCTCACTGTCCTTATTCAATATACACAAACTCTAGGAAGTGTCAGTGTTTATATTAAGAAATTGAACCATCAGAAAAATGTTATGTTTCTGAATTTCTCCTTCATAAAAAATCATTGTTATATATCATAAAAATTAAAGTGTATTATAGTAACATCACCAAATATCCCCCGAGAAAGGAGACATTTAAGATATAAACCAAACTACTTCTTTTACAGATCAGATCTGGAGAGGCTGCCCAAAACCCCTGGTAGCTAACGGACTTGGAATTGAAATCCGTCTCTTGGTTTCATAAGCTATATAGTATATTTCGTTGCATCCTCTGATTTATAGCCCTTTGCCATTAAGCTTTCCACCCGTAGGTGTATCTGTTCAACTCCTAAAATATTTTAGCTCATACAGTTCCCCACACTTCAGGTTTCCATTTACACAGCTATTAAAAAGTAGCATATTTTTCATTCAGCATTCCCCATTGGTAGAACTCATAATGCTTCCCATTTAAATACAAACTCTGTAATAGCCAAAATACTTATTAAAAGAAAAACCACTTTCCACTCCAGTGTGATATTATATTCATACATTGAGGGTTTTCTCCACAGGCAAAAAGAGTTAACAGTTCTGATAGAGAGAATGCAATTTAAAGACCATTTAAAGTGATTTACCTTTTTTTAATATTCAGTTTAAATATGAAGGGGAAAAAAGTCATTCCTGAAAACTAGTTATTTTAATTATGGCAAATTGAAAATTTTGTTCCAGCTATTAGCAGAGAGGTTCATGTAAATTGGCAATAAAGTCTAAAAACTTTGTTCACAAAATGTAATATGTCACTGTACAGTAGCCTAGAAAAAGGGCTAAATTTACTAAAACAGTCTCTCTCTCCCTCTTTCTCTATTTCTCTTTCTTTCTGTGTCCTTATCTGTCTATCTCTCCATCTGTCTCTTTTTCTTAGCTACTTCATCAGCTGTTGTGAGCTGATTCTGTACATGAGGTGTGGATGAAATGATGCTCTTTGGTTTTGCAATGAAATGAATTCCCTCGGTGACTTTCAACAGTGTACTGTAGACTGGCAGCTTGCCATCTGGAAAAACTGACAGTTGGCTCCCTGGAGCCCAATGCGCAGCACTACTGTGAGATAGCATTAGTCGCTGAAGAAAATGGACATGGGAAGCTCAAACTACTTGACACGAAAAAAATGGTGCAGCTAGTCGGCTTTTAAAGTAGAAGGAGGGAAAAATCAGGAACCATGGACCTTACAAAAGAGTTTTTTTTCAATGTTTTTTCTCAGAAAAACTCTTCGAATTCAAGAGGCTAATTTTTATTAGGTTGCTTAAAGGAACAAACTGAGTACATAGTCTATTAATGAGGAGTAATCTAAACTGATCAGTGTAGATAGGTGTGTGTGTGTGTGTGCTCAGTCACTCAGTTGTGTCAAACTTTTTGCAACCCCATGGACTGTAGCCCAGGTTCCTCTCTGTCCATGGGATTTCCTAGGCAAGAATACTGGAGTGGTTGCCATTTCCTACTCCCAGGGATCTCTCCAATCCAGGGATCAAATCGGGGTCTCTTGAGTCTCTTGAATTCGCAGGCAGATCTTTTACTACTGCACCATTTGGGAAGCCCTCAGTGTAGATATAATACAGTTCAGTCATATGAAAAACTGTGAGAAGTTTACTGCTTATTTCTGCCATGAGAGGTATTTGATAAAGTGAAGTCGCTCAGTCGTGTCTGATTCTTTGCAACCCCATGGACTGTAGCCTACCAGGATCCTCCGTCCATAAGATTTTCCAGGCAAGAGTACTGGAGTGGGTTGCTATTTCCTTCTCCAGGGGATCTTCGTGACCCAAGGATTGAACCCGGGTCTTCCGCATTGCAGGCTGACACTTTACCGTCTGAGCCACCAGGGAAGTTGATAAATCTTATAAAATGTCTTTTTTTTTTCCCAAATATTCTAATTTTTCATTTTCCTCAAAAATAAAGATATAACATTTAAATATTTAAAAATATTTTTAATAATAATTTTCTTATATTTAAAATGTTTGATAAATCATTACTTGCTTAAGGAAACAAAGTAAGCTGTTTGATAATCAAATTAAAAGTTTGGCAAAGTACTACAGTGTTTACATTGAAGTGCTTTTTTTTTTTTTTTTT
>SJYX01011845.1:623542-634551 GCA_006410675.1 Oreotragus oreotragus
TTCCTGGGTCAGGAAGAACCCCTGGAGAAGGGATAGGCTACCCACTCCAGTATTCTTGGGCTTCCCTTGTGGCTCAGCTGGCAAAGAATCTGCCTGCAATGTGGAAAACCTGGATTCAATCTCTGGGTTAGGAGGATTCCCTGGAGAAGGGAAAGGCTACCCATTCTAGTATTCTGGCCTGGAGAATTCCATGGACTGTATATTTCATGGAGTCACAATGTGTCCGAAAGGAATAAGTGATTTTCACTTTCTCTTTCAATGTCAAATGCATATTGTTGTTTTATAATGCTTTAAAATTTACAAGCCCATTTAATGATATTTATTAATAGTTATAATTAAGTACTTGTGATATTATAAATACAATTGATTAAGTTAGTTCCCTCATGATCCTTTGATACTATAAATAGTATGTAGGCTAAAGTAACTCTCCTAGAATACTTAAAGAGTAAGCAGAAATAGGAGTACAAGTCGGGTCATTATAGCCAGGTATTCTTATATGCAGAGTACAAGAATGTAGTTATACATTCTTAATATATGTGTCCAATTATATATATGCAATGTATATAAATATATATTTATATATAATTGAATTGCTGTTGTATACATTTTAATGTGCTCCACTTCCATAGTTATTACTTTTACAAATGAAAGAGAAAAGATCAGTTTAAGAGTTACTAATACAAAAGTACCCAAATTACCAAGACATAGCACACTCTAAAATTATGTTTTATACTCAAAATCTAATTATAATTTTCTGATTTGGTATGTACATCAAAACTTTGTCAAGTGAAGTTTTATGAGTTCATGTTTACTTTGAAATTCATTTTGACTCTAATGTTTCACTTGTATCTTTAAAACTATTTATAATGGTAACTTAGTACAGCAAAAAGGAAGCACTCCTTGCTCCAAATAACATTATGCAACGTTTATTGAATAATAACATAAATAGTGGGTATGTTCAGAAGCATAAGGAGCTCAACTTTAGTGTTTCTTCCTTTGTGGCAAATTCTTTTATTCTTCATTCTCTATAGGAGTTTTACGTCATATGCAAAAAGATATTTGTATATATAATCTCAATTGCTTCAAAGTTTCACATAATAATCTTGTGGACATATTACTCCTAAGTAATGATTAAACTGATAAAGTGTGATTATGCAATGTCTAATATAGTAGACTGTAGGCTTGGCTATATTAACATAACCTGGGGAACTTTTAAAATTCCACTTGCTTTCAGCTGTTTCAGAATCTCTGGGGGTGGGACCTGGCTTTTCTTTTTTTAATCTTCTCAGGTTGATTCCCATCAGAGAGCCAAGACTGAAAACCATTATCCAATTTTACTTGACCCTGCTCACTATATTTCCTCAACACTACCTTAACTAGGCACTTAACTTCAGGTTCCTGTCTTCATCACAACTAAAAAAGTAAAGAAGTCATGAGCCACTTAACAAATAGTAGGGGCAGTAGTACTTGGAAAGGTACAATGTTTGCTAAAGTCAACTGTAGCCATAAAGTGACTGCCTTAGGCTGCTTAAACATATAGGATATATTGGATTTTTTAATTTGTTTGCTTTAACATTCTATAAGGCACAAAAAGTAACTTAGTGGGAAATTTAAGAATTGATGCTAGACATTTTGTTTATCAATTTTTACATGTATATGTGTGTATATGTATCAAGTGTACTTCTAACATGAAGTTCTCACACTAAGTCAATAAGTCTACTTTATGCTTAATATTAAGCCCCTAGAAAGTAAACAAACTCTGAGTATTGTAAACCTAGCAGCAATCACTTTGAAGCATAACCTGAGATTAACTCAATACAGAGCTTTTTTTTTAAGAATGAGTCCAAAGTTTGATAAGGGAGCCTTAGTGAAGAAAGAGTGAAAGAGAGGAACTGGAAATATATTAGGAAAAAACAGATACAAAAACAGATACAAACTTCCTTGTATATTTTATCAACTTACATATGTCCTGAGATGACCATCGCAACTGAGCTGCTAATTATTTTCTGAAAGAGTGTGGATAAGTAGTAGGAAATGCTTGTTAGAAATTTGACCCATTGAAAAGGCTAAAGCCAGGAAATCCTGCGGTATCTTTAGCCTCCTGATTTGCTGCAAGGACAACAGCATAAGAAAGCAGGACATCATGGGCTAGAGCATTTTTGTTATTATGTAAAGTCTGGGTCCCAGATGTAATCTTTGAGATAACTGTTCAGTCTAGATTCAAAGAAAAAATATACAAGCAAACCTGAAAAATAAAGAAATCGGATCAGTTCCTGGAAAGATTGATTCCCCCCTGTCGTTTCTTTCTTGCTCCCCGTTTTTCTGGCTGAATTCCCATCTGGTACGTGGGGTACTCACCAAGCCTGCTAATTTTGCCTGGGCTTCTAAGATCGGACCGGGGAAGCCTCAGTGTCTCCTCTCCTTCGGGAGAATGGAAAGACGCCTGTGGCCTACGTAGGTGGTGATTGGTATTCCACATAAACCAAGTTATTCAGCCTCTTTTTCTCCACTAATTTTCCTACTACACTATCCTTTTCTAATCTCTCCATATATCTGTAATTAAATAGCTTTTTTCCTAGGATGCCTACTCCGTCTCCCCTTCGAATTACCCTGGATCCACCGGGGCTGGACCCCGGCAAAACACCATGCTTTGGCTAATCTCCCAAATGCTCAAAGGACTGCTGAAGATGTAGGATTTTTGGAAACTATTTTTCTCAAGCCCCAAACTCTTCATTTAATATGAATAGAGAACACTTTCTCCAAAAAACATTGAATGTGATTTATAAGTTGTCAAGGTCATCACTGGAAGCCTAAATTCTTTCTGTAAGCACATCATTTATTAATTTCTACCAAAATGTCTATCTTTCCTTACTTATTGCAAGATGACCCAAGGCCAAATATTACCTTCCTTACTGACAAATCAATAAGACATTTAGTCTGGAATGGATCACTGAATGAAGAGAGCACTTCTGTTTCCAGACAATTTAGTCTGAGAAAAAATCCTAACTTTTCAGTGTCTTCTTATCAGCCACTCACTAGCTACATTTGAAAGTTGATTAAATTTGGTGGTGAAGATATGTATTTTTTAGGACCTGAATTTAGAACTAAATCCTGATCTACCAAAGTGTACTTAGGTGAGTTTTTGCTAAAGGAAGGAAAATGTGTTAGTTAAAAACAAGCAATCCCCCACCTCACCTACCCACCCCTCACAAAAAAAAAAAAAAAAGAGAGAAAAAATTTTAAATGTTTAGATTATAGAAAGAGTTCTGGTTATGTCAATTCTTAGATGTATATCTGGTGATATGTTGAGATTACATTAAGGAATTGATCATTTGTAAGGCAAAAGTTGGGGAAACAGTAGAAACAGTGTCAGACTTTATTTTGGGAGGCTCCAAAATATAGAGAAAAAATTTTAAATGTTTAGATTATAGAAAGAGTTCTGGTTATGTCAATTCTTAGATGTATATCTGGTGATATGTTGAGATTACATTAAGGAATTGATCATTTGTAAGGCAAAAGTTGGGGAAACAGTAGAAACAGTGTCAGACTTTATTTTGGGAGGCTCCAAAATAACTGCAGATGGTGACTGCAGTCATGAAATTAAAAGACGCTTACTCCTTGGAAGGAAAGTTATGATCAACCTTTTGAATATGCAAAAGCAGAGACATTACTTTGCTGACAAAGGTCCATCTAGTCAAGGCTATGGTTTTTCCAGTGGTCACGTATGGATGTGAGAGTTGGACTATGAAGAAAGCTGAGCACCAGAGAATTGATGCTTTTGAACTGTGGTGTTGGAGAATATTCTTGAGAGTCCCTTGGACTGCAAGCAGATCCAACCAGTCCATTCTAAAGGAGATCAGCCCTGGGTGTTCTTTGGAAGGAATGGAGCTGAAGCTGAAACTCCAGTACTTTGGCCACCTTATGCAAAGAGTTGACTCGTTGGAAAAGACTCTGATGATGGGAGGGATTGGGGGCAGGAGAAAAAAGGGATGACAGAGGATGAGATGGCTGGATGGCATCACCGACTCGATAGACATGAGTCTGAGTGAACTCCGGGAGTTGGGAGGCCTGGTGTGCTGCAATTCATGGGGTTGCAAAGAGTCGGACACAACTGGGCAACTGAACTGAACTGAAGGCAAAATGAAATAACTTCTGAATATTCACTGGAAGGACTGATGCTGAAGCTGAAGCTCCAATATTTTGGCCACCTGATTTGAAGAACTGACTCATTAGAAAAGACCATGGTGCTGGGAAAGATTGAAGGCAGGAGGAGAAGGGGATGACAGAGGATGAGATGGTTGGATGGCATCACCAACTCAATGAACATGAGTTTGAGCAGGCTCTGGGAGTTGATGGACAGGGAAGCCTGGTGTCCTGCAGTACATGGGGTCACAAAGAGTCCAACATGAATGAGTGACTGAACTGAACTAAACTGAACTGAAGGCAAAAGGATAAAGATTGGAGAATGGTTAATATTGACAGAATGGAGTCTATTTCCAAAGTAAAAGTCATTCTGCCTGAAGAGAGGGTGGGCAAGGGAGGAACCAATTGTTATAGCAGCTGAGAATGTCCTTAAATTAACTTTACAAGGCTCAGATGGAAAAGAATGATGCAAAATGTTGTCAGAAGTTAGCAAAGCTACCTTAATTTATATCCTCATAGTGGTATTCCCCTGAGCAATAGATTTATCCCAAATAATTAGGAGATTCACATCATGTGACTGTAAATGTAATAAGACAGTGTGGGAGTGTTGGTGTTAGAAATAGGACTGGAAATAGCTTTGTTGCATCATAAGAAGAGTAACATAATAGGTGTGTGGGGCCCTGAAAGCCATCTGATGATTGGGGAGCCTTTTCTGCACCCCACCAGCTTTCACACTTGCCAGGAGACCAGCAAATGTAAACTTCCTTGGTAAGATTTAAAGTGTATCCTTGAATACCCAGGTGGTTACAGCTCCCAAGTCAAAAGTGTTCTCATTCTAATGGCTTAAGCTATACAGCTCAAATGATATCAGTTCAGTTCAGTCACTCAGTCATGTCCGACTCTTTGCAACCCCGTGAACTGCAGCACACCAGGCCTCCCTGTCCATCACCAAATCCCGGAGTCCACCCAAACCTATGTCCATTGAGTCAGTGATGACATCCAATCATCTCATCCTCTGTCATCCCCTTCTCCTCCTGCCCTCAATCTTTCCCAGCATCAGGGTCTTTTCAAATCAGTCAGCTCTTTGCATCATGTGGCCAAAGTATTGGAGTTTCAGCTTCGACATCGGTCCTCCCAAGGAACACCCAGACTGATTTCCTTTAGGATGGACTGGTTGGATCTTCTTGCTGTCCAAGGGACTCTCAAGAGTTTTCTCCAACACCACAGTTCAAAAGCATCAATTCTTTGGCACTCAGCTTTCTTTATAGTCCAACTCTCACATCCATACATGACTACTGGAAAAACCATAGCCTTGACTAGATGGACCTTTGTTGACAAAATAATGTCTCTGCTTTTTAATATGCTATCTAGGTTGGTCATAACTTTCCTTCCAAGGATAAGGGTCTTTTAATTTCATGGCTGCAGTCACCATCTGCAGTGATTTTGGAGCCCAGAAAAATAAAGTCAGCCACTGTTTCCCCATCTATTTGCCATGAAGTAGTGGGACCAGATGCCATGAATGATACAAGCCACCTTTTTGGATATGTGCAACATAAACAGTTTTAAACAATGAAAAGTCTTCCAGTATTGCTCAATGGAAGAAAATGATTTGTAATCATGTGAGTTCCTGATTCCCTTGCATTCAAGACCAGAAGTAGGCAGAGAAGAAAAGTCACGCCCTTGTTTCATGTAACGATTATCTCAGTACACATGTGATTCTGAAGAACCAAAAGATGGAATCTGTAGTACCCACCCTAAGAAAGTCTTTTTCCAACAGTTGCCAAAATGCTAGAGGAAAGAGGGCCATGATTTGCTTGTTATTTCTAAAAATGTCATCACAGTCTTAGAAGCTCTATTTTTTCTATCATTCCTTCATTGGACCGGCAGCCTCAGTGGGCATGCACAGTGCCATTTTGGCTGAGATTTCCTGTCTTTCCCTTTTCTATATTTGATTTGTCTGATTTTCTCCATGTTCTCGAGTATCCAAGAGCAGGACCTGTCATACAAGAAGTGACACAGTGTATATTTGAGTGAATATCAAAGTGGTTCATTATTAGTCCAATGACAGAGACATATGATGAATTATTCTGAAATGACATTTGAGATGACAGGGGATGTAAATCCCAAAATCAGAGTTCTTTGGGGCTCCAGAGCAGCATTGTTGTCAGTAAAACTGGCCATGTACAAAGATGTTGCAACACTGGACAGCCCCCAAATCAATTCATCATAGGCCATGAAACTCACTTGTGGCAAAATCAATACAGAATTTCAGGCTGCCTGATAAAGGATCAGAGAGAATTTTATTTACTCTTTTACTTTGCAAATGTTACCTTTAAATCCAATGAGAAAAAACTGCCTGTAGAACTTTCCTATAAAGTCAAACTACAACTTTAAATAGTGTCCAAATACTATTAAAGAAGAAACCTAGACTGTTTTCAGGGCCTAGGAACTCACTATTTCAGTCTGATGCTTCAATAAAGAAATAAAGATAGGTTTATAATGATAATCAAAACAATCCTGATAGGTTAAAAATTGTAAAGTTCCAAAATGGAAAAATTCTGAAAAGTAACATTGATATAGAAATGAAAATATAATCTTGTTTCACTCTTGTGAAATTCAAGTATCTTAATGACTGCAAATAGTTTTTATATAGAGTATAAGGAAAATGTGTTGTGGGAAGTTCTGATTTCCATGAAGACTGTCATTACAATATTCTGGTTAAATAATAACAAAAATTAACAAGATCCACTTTGAATTGATATTTACTTTGCCAGGCACTGTGCAAAGAGCTGTGTGTACATTTGTAAATTAATCTTTATAGTAACCAATGAGATAGACACTCAATGTTTTCATTTTACAAAAGTAATCGAAGGACAACAAAAGTAAGTAATGGCAAAAAGATGTAAATCTAGTAAGCAGTTAAGCTAAAACAGGAACCCAGGAAGCCTAACTCCAGAACATGTGCTTGTAAACACTACGAAGTACTCACAAAATTCAGGAGGAAGCCATTTTTCTTCCCCTTTCAACTCCAAGACTTTTGTGTATAAACTCGAGGATTTGGAGGAAATTACCTATAAAACGACCAGATCGTCTTCTAATGGGTTTTGATGTCATTATTAAAAATACTTCTGTAGCCATAATCATATCATGTGTTAGCTCTGTGAACTCCTTGAAATTGCTCAAGTGATAATGAAATTAATGAGAGGATTCTTCAAAACAAAACGTGTATCTAGGATACTCACTTTTCCAGAAAAACGCCAAACCATTCTCATCTAAGTGTAGGTATTGTAAACTTGCCAAAATAAATTCCAGTGGCAATTAGCTTAAAAAATATGAGCTTGCTTTAATTTTGTCAACCTTGACAATCACAAACACACTAACACACACACACACGCACAGACTCACACATGCTGAGTCTAAATTCTAGGGTTGATCAGGCAGTGCTCCATAAGTTCCATTTCTCAAATTAATCTAACATTGATTTGCTATTCTATTACTGCCCCTTTTGCTTTGAAACTTACAGTGTAATTGTACTTGTTAACTAAATTAAAAACAGTTTTCATAGAGGCAATGTTTAGAAGACAGATGGATCAAAATCACACAAAAAAACAGTTCAAATTTGTTCTGGCATTCTCTACAGAAGGAATGAAGAAAACAACATAAAATGCATCCTGCTGCTGCTGCTGCTAAGTCTTTTCAGTTGTGTCTGACTCTGTGCGACCCCACAGACAGCAGCCCACCAGGCTCCGCCGTTCCTGGGATTCTTCAGGCAAGAACACTGGAGTGGGTTGCCATTTCCTTCTCCAGCGCATGAAAGTGAAAAGTGAAACTGAAGTTGCTTAGTCATGTCCAGCTCTTCTCAACCCCATGGACTGCAGCCCACCAGGCTCCTCCATCCATGGGATTTTCCAGGCAAGAGTACTGGAGTGGGTTAGTACTAGTCTACATAAAAACAAAGCAACACACATCCCATAAGACATTAACCTGGATTTTGTGGTCAAGATTTTCCTCAGAGAAAGTCACCTTGCTCATTCTGACAAGTTTTAGGGATATTAGAAAACAGTGTATCCATTTCCTAATTAGTTTTCCAATACTTTGGCCACCTGATGCGAAGAACTGACTCATTTGAAAAGTCCCTGATGCTGGGAAAGATCAGAGGCGGGAGGAGAAGGGGATGACAGACGATGAGATTGTTGGATAGCATCACCGACTCAAGGGACATGAGTTTAAGTAAACTCTGGGAGTTGGTGATGGACAGGGAAGCCTGGCGTGCTGCAGTTCATGGGGTTGCAAGGAGTTGGACATAACTGAACAACTGAACTGACTTCCTAATTAGACACATCACTATATTCAGAGGTCTAGCTTTCTGATTCGGGGAAGGCAATGGCACCCCACCCCAGTACTCTTGCCTGGAAAATCCAATGGACGGAGTAGCCTGGTGGGCTGCAGTCCATGGGGTCGCTAACAGTCGGACAGACTGAGCGACTTCACTTTCACTTTTCTCTTTCATGCATTGGAGAAGGAAATGGCAACCCACTCCAGTATTCTTGCCTGGAGAATCCCAGGGATGGGGGAGCCTGGTGGGCTGCCGTCTATGGGGTCACACAGAGTCGGACATGACTGAAGTGACTTAGCAGCAGCAGCAGCAGCAGCTTTTGATTGGGGTGTGTGTTTGTGTGTACGTGTTTACTCTGTCATGTCTGACTCTTTGCAATCCCATTGACTGTAGCCCACCAGGCTCCTCTATCCATGGGATTTCCCAGGCAAGAATATTGGAGTGGGTTGCCATTTCCTATTGCAAGGGATCTACCCCACCAAGGGATCTTGCATCTCCTGCTTTGGCAGGCAGATTCTTTACCACTGCGCCACCTGGGAAGCCCTAGCTTTCTTCTTAATACTACTCTAAATTTTCTCAGAATTTAAGCACCGAATGTCAGTCCATTAAAAAAATAAATAAATAAAAGGTGATTTAAATACAGCTTGCAAGTGACATATGGAGACAAAAAACACTACAAAACTGCAAGCAGATTCCTATTTCTTGCTTTATAGCACAAGGTTATAGCTGAGTGGCATTTAAAATCCTAAAGACAATAATATATTTACTCTGAACTGATCTGAGGAACAGAAAATTTACAAACTTGCTGCTGTCTCAATTCCCAGCTCTTTTAGGACAAAATTCAGCCAGTTTTTTTTTTTTTCCCAGTAGGAAAAAATGAAAGTTCATATATAGGGTGAATTCACTAGGTATAACTTCTTTCAATATGGACAAAGACGACAAGGTTCTGAAAAATATAAAGAAAAATATTTTTTCATATGAGAGAATCCCAGTTTGCAATTGAGAACCTAGATTAAAAATACGTATGTTTTGTATTTATAATTACAGTACATATTTTAACAGCTTAATATGTACAGTAGAATAATTGAGTTAAAAAAAGAGTACCATTAACTCACCCCACTGATAAATGTAAATGTTTATTTGCTTTCTTTCATTCTAGAACCTCAGGTCAAGTGTTCCTGACAGCTTGTTGACAGATCCCCACTGGTAAGGCAGTATGAAGATTGTGTCTATTTTTTTTTTTTTTTAATTTCAGAATTTCTTCCGGCAGGGGTATGCCATTACCAGCTGGGGTGCTTGTATATATTATCTGCCTCTCACATCTTCCACCTAGGATGGCTTTAACTCTCTTAAGGGAGAACTTCTTTTGGCTTTTCCCAGTCAGGGGGCCCACTTCTTTTGCTCATATTCATAGATTATTGTTAAAGATTAAACATAGTATGGGCTTCCCGGGTGGCGCTAGTGTTAAAGAATCTGCTTGCCAATGCAGGAGACATAAGAGGGTGGGTTCTATCCCTGGGTCAGGAAGATCCCCTGAAGGAGGGCATAGCAACCCACTCCAGTATTCTTGCTGGAGAATCCCATGGACAGAGTAGCCTGGCGGCTACAAACCATAGAGGCACAAAGAGTCAGAAATGACTGAAATGACTTAGCCCAGCACAGCACAAACAGTACAGTGAAATATTAGCATGGTTTCAATTTCTCTATTGCTATGATAAAAATAAAGCACTTGGTAGAATCTGGGCATAGGATTAGTCCAAAGGTAGACCAAAGGACAAGGTAGACTGTATGACCTAAAGGATATCTGAGAATCCACATGACATCCAATTCCAACAAGAACCAGTCATTTTATTCAAAGTGCTGAAACTTGAACTATCACCAGAAAGCTATAAGTAATATAGTCCTACATATACGGCAACTAGCCATTCAGGTTCTTTAACATATCTCATATATAGGATAGACAAGCAACTGTTGGTATAATATTATAGTGGGATATTAGCCAATTGGGAGTTAATTAGATTCAAGTTATTTTGATGTGACAACCAAAGCCAAAACTTTTAAAATTAAGGTCATTATTTGTTAATTTATTCAAGGTATACATTTTATTTCTTTCATAAAACAAATAGTAACCAAAAATTTCTCACTTCCACTGTATAATCGTAAGAGATTTGATTTAGGTCATACCTGAATGGTCTAACGGTTTTCCCTACTTTCTTCAAATTGAGTCAGAATTTGGCAATAAGGAGCTCATGATCTGAGCCACAGTCAGCTCCTGGTCTTGTTTTTGTTGACTGTATAGAGCTTCTCCATCTTTGGCTGCAAAGAATATAATCAATCTGATTTCGGTGTTGACCATCTGGTGATGTCCTTATGATTATACAGTGGAAGTGAGAAATAGATTTAAGGGCCTAGATCTGATAGACAGAGTGCCTGATGAACTATGGAATGAGGTTTGTGACACTGTACAGGAGACAGGGATCAAGACCATCCCCATGGAAAAGAAATGCAAAAAAGCAAAATGGCTGTCTGG
>SJYX01011846.1:0-22677 GCA_006410675.1 Oreotragus oreotragus
TTTTTTTTTTTTTTTAATTCCTGTAGTTTACAGAATTGATTTAGAGTAAGATCTGGCCATGTTTACTTTTGTTCTAAGTAAAGACTCTTCTATGGAAGGCCTGCTTCTCCCTGGCTTGTTTCCTACTGATGTAATACTCATTTCTTTCATGCAGTGACCCTAATTCACTTCTTATCACACCAAAAAGCACTTTGTTTCTTGCAAATGTTAATCTCTGATACATAGCTTACTTACTGATGTTGTCAGTGAATGTATACTGGTAAGCTGTCAAACTTTCTTTTTCATTTTTTGAATTCTTGCTCTTCCCCTAACTAAGCAAACTATGAAATATAAGATAAGACATAATCTCTTCCCCCAAAGTGCTTGAAGATTAGTTGATACACACAACACACACTCACACACACACACACAAATCTGAGGATAAACACTGTAACAAACATGTAAGTTAGCAATTTAAGACAGATGATGAAGGGTTTATTCCATAAGCATATACTGAAAGCTACTGAGGGCTTCCCAGGTGGCACTAGTAGTAAAAAACTCTCCTGCCAATGCAGGGGACAGAAGAGATGTGGGTTTGAGCCCTGGGTTGGGAAGATTCCCTGGAGGAAGGCAGGGCAACCAAGAATACCCTCCAGTATTCTTGCCTAGAGAATCCCATGGCTAGAGGACCCTGGCAGGCTGCAGTCCGTGGGTCGGACAGAGTCAGACACGACTCAGGTGACTTAGCATGCATGCTTGCATGCACTGAGGGCAAAGTACTTCTCCAGATATTAAAATCTAGACAGGGAGCCAGACATTTTATATACCTAATCAAAGCAGAGTGAGGTGAGTGCTGTGCTAGAGACAGGTGTCAGATGACTGAGTCCTGGCTTACTCAGAACAGTCCTGATTTTGCTGGTTGTCCTGGTATATTTGTGACGGCACCTCTTTTCACTTTCAGAAGAGTCTTAGTATGGATACAAAATTATAGTTGTTGTAGTGACAAATAAAGTTCAGTGAGAGTGAAGAAAAATGAGTTGTTAAGTTCTGACTGGGGGATTGGGCAGTTTCCTGGAGGGGGTGGGGTGGGGATGTTTAAACAGAGCAATTGTGCGTGCACAAGCATGCATGTAATTCAGAACAGTTTTAGAAAGAAGAAGACATCACAGGCCAAGAGCAGCTCAGACAAAGCCTTGGTGGTGTCCAAGGGCACTTGTACCATTGATTCCTCAATCAGCAGACGCCCTTGGTTTAGAGGTGAAGAAGGTGGTCAGCAGAGTCTTGGAAACTCTTGCCATAAACTATTATCACTCAGAACTCTGGTTTTCAGAAAAGATAGCCACTGGATAATGACCGATGACATCACTGTGTCAGACCAGAAGAGTGAGGTGAGTCGGGGCAGGGGGAGGGAGAAGGAGAGTGTCAGGCAGGGTGAGAGTTGAAGGAGACTGGAAAGAGGGTAGGCGGCAAGTGAGAGAATTGTGCTTTTATTAGTTCCGTCTGCCCAGTTAAAGAAATTGCAGGTTCTTCTCTGAAGAACCTTGCTTCTCATTTATTTCTGCAGATCTTTTCTCCCTGTGACCAAATTGTATTCTGAGTCCCCCAGGTTTAAGAGACAGGTGTATTTTCTTTATTCCTCGATATTGGGAAATAGACTCAGCACCACCGTTTTATGTAAGTTCACTGGCTGAAAGGTGCTGCCACAGGTATAGGGAGCCAGGTGTTCTTTGCTATCTATGACCATAGTTTAGAGAATTCCAGAGGTAAAAGTAGTAAAGAATATGGACATCTACCTTTTCATGATGAAAATACCCTTTCTGAGTTTTCATTAGGAAAATTTTCAAAAGCAGATAATGATAAAATGAATAGTGCTCCCATGTACCTATCCTGAGTATGGGGACCCATGTATCTGTCACCAACTTCCACAGTTACCAACATTCTATTGACTCTGTCCTCTTGGTTCCTCACAGCAACTGTCAGACATCACAGCATGGCATCTGGAAAGATATCAGAATGTACTTCTAACCAATAAGGGCTTTGTTTTTAATCATAACATAATTTATTTTTTAATGTAATAATTGTCTTTAAATTTTGCATTGGGGTATAGTTGATTTACAGTGTTGTTTTAGTTTCAGATATACAGCAAAGAGATGTAGTTATACATCTGCCACCCTTATGGCAGAAAGTGGAGAGGAACTAAAAAGCCTCTTGATGAAAGTGAAAGGAGAGTGAAAAAGTTGGCTTAAAGCTCAACATTCAGAAAATGAAGATCATGGCATCCGGTCCCATCACTTCATGGGAAATGGATGGGGAAACAGTGGAAACAGTGTCAGACTTTATTTTTTTGAACTCCAAAACCACTGCAGATGGTGACTGCAGCCATAAAATTAAAAGACGCTTACTCCTTGGAAGGAAAGTTATGCCAACCTAGATAGCATATTCAAAAGCAGACATTACTTTGCCGACTAAGGTCCGTCTAGTCAAAGCTATCGTTTTTTCCAGTGGTCATGTATGAATGTGAGAGTTGGACTGTGAAGAAGGCTGAGCGCCAAAGAATTGATGCTTTTGAACTGTGGTGTTGGAGAAGACTCTTGAGAGTCTCTTGGACTGCAAGGAGATCCAACCAGTCCATTCTGAAGGAGATCAGTCCTGGGTGTTCTTTGGAAGGAATGATGCTAAAGCTGAAACTCCAGCACTTTGGCCACCTCATGCGAAGAGTTGACTCATTGGAAAAGACTCTGATGCTGGGGGGGATTGGGGGCAGGAGGAGAAGGGGACAACAGAGGATGAGATGGCTGGATGGCATCACGGGCTCGATGGACGTGAGTGTGAGTGAACTCCGGGAGATGGTGATGGACGGGGAGGCCTGGCAAGCTGCGATTCATGGGGTAGCAAAGAGTCGGACACGACTGAGCGACTGAACTGAACTGATACATATATCTGTTCTTTTTCAGATTATTTTCCCACATATGTCATTACAGAGTATTGAGTAGAGTTCTCTGTGCTCTACAGTAGGTCCTTTTTTATTCTTTATAGAAGTGTGTAAATGTTAATGCAGGGGAGGCCTGGCAAGCTGCGATTCATGGGGTAGCAAAGAGTCGGACACGACTGAGCGACTGAACTGAACTGATACATATATCTGTTCTTTTTCAGATTATTTTCCCACATATGTCATTACAGAGTATTGAGTAGAGTTCTCTGTGCTCTACAGTAGGTCCTTTTTTATTCTTTATAGAAGTGTGTAAATGTTAATGCCAACCTAATTTAGCCCCGCCCCCACCTTTCTTTCCATTTTGGTAATCATAAGTTTGTTTTTTAAGTCTGTGAGTCTATTTCTGTTTTGTAAATAAGTTCATTTCTATCATTTTTTAGATTACACATATAAGTGATAATGTATGATATTTGTCTTTGTCTGACTTAACTTTGCTTAGTGTGAAAATCTCTAGGCCCATCCTTGTTGCTGTAAATGACGTTATTTCATTCTGCTTAGTGGCTGAGTAATAGTCCATTGTGTATGGGTATTGCATCTTCTTTATCCACTTGTCTGTCAGTAGACATTTAGGCTGTTTCCATGTCTTGGCTATTGTAAATAGTGCTGCACTGAACATTGATGTCTGCTCACTACACAACAGGCCAATAGATTGGAGACAAGGTGTTGAGGCAAGGAATATGAGTGACCAAGAAGATGGCAAATTAATGTCTCAAAATAACCATCTTGTCAGGATCTGTATGCCAGGTTCTTTCATAGAACAGAGATGGAGAGGAGTTGAGGAAGCAAAGTAAGAAGACCATTTTCTTGCAAATCTCTCCTAGAATGGCCAGCCTTCTGGAGGGAATATGTTAATCTCTTTGTTGCAACCATTCATGGGTGAAAATGTCAGTTGTCCAGTTGTGTCCTCTTGTTTGACTCTCTGCAACCCCATGGAGTACTCTGTCCAAAGAATACTGGAGTGGGTAGCCATTATCCTCTCTAGGGGATCTCTCCAGCCCAGGGACTGAACCCAGGTCTTCTGAACTTCTTTACCATCTGAGCCGCCAGGGAAGCCTATTCACAGGTGAGGTGAAGTGAAGTGGCTCAGTCGTGTCTGACTCTTTGTGACCCCATGGACAGTAGTCTACCAGGCCCCGCCATCCATGGGATTTTCCAGGCACAAATACTGGAGTGGACTGCCATTTCCTTCTCCAGGGGATCTTCCCAACCCAGGGATCGAACCTGGGTCTCCTGTATTGCAGACAGATGCTTTACCGTCTGAGCCACCAGAGTTAGATTATCTCCTTGTGAGCTGAACAAAGGCACTCTAGTGTAACAGTCAGTCAGAGGGGCAGGGGTCCCTGAGGCAAGCAATTATGTACAATTATAATAACAAAAGCAATGACAAGTAAAGGTTAAAGTCAGAGAAACAAATCCAACACGGAGTTAGAATTGGCTCTTCCCTGCAACAGCTCTTCTGTTATCGCTGTTTAGTCACTAAGTTGTGCCAGACTCTTTGCGACCCCATGAACTGTAGCCTATGATGCCCCTCTGTCCATGGGATTCTCCAGGCAAGAATACTGGAGTGGGTTGCCATTTCCTTCTCCAAGGGATCTTCCTGACCCAGGGATCGAACTCAAGTCTCCTGCATTGGCCGGAGGATTCTTTACCACTGAGCCACCTGGGAAGCCCATAGATCTCTGTGTGTCGTTTTTAAAGGAAACTCAAAAAAATATAAATTGAATTTAAAAAAACTAAAAAAAATAAAATAAAGGAAACTCCAGAGTGTTCTCCATAGTAGCTGAACCAGTTTAAGATCATTTCCTAATGCCATCTAATCCTTGGTCCATGCTCACCTTTCTCTTTAAATTGCCCATTTTGAGGTCTGGAAATCTGAATTAGTGCTTCTGAGTCTCGGAGAAGACTAGGCACAGGAATAGAATGTCTCTCCCTTTTATGGGAGAGGATGAAAGGTAGAAGAGGAGGCTGGAACTCTAAGCTGTGTTTGGTGATTCCACGAGTGACTTGAGTTGAGCTGGGGCAAGTTACTTTTCCATTTCATGCCTCAGTTTTAGCAACTTTTTATCTTCAATGGGTTAATAATATACCTCTTAAGGAATATTCACAGTTCAAAACAGAGGTCTTTTGAAGACTTCAGATAAAAAGTGTTCTGAATACTTACACAAAAAAGTGTACAAAACACTGTTTATTTGAAGCCTTCAAAGTCCTTCTCTGTTTTATACTGTGTAAGAGATACGTGCTTCCCTGGTGGCTCAGTGGTAGAGAATTAACCTGCCAGTGCAGGAGATGCAGGAGACATGGGTTCGATCCCTGGGTTGAAAGGATTCCCTGGAAGAAGAAATGGCAACCCAGTCTAGTATTCTTGCCTGGAAAATCCCATGGACAAAGGAGCCTGGAGGGTACAGTTCATAGGGTAGCGAAGAGTCAGACATAACTGAGCACACCACAGCACACTCAGACAGCATTATCCAATCTCCTTTTTCTCCAAGGAACATTATCATCCTACTTCTGCCTATGTGCATCTGTTCCTGTTGCTTGGTTGGATGGTTGACTGGTTAGCTCACTCATCCAGTGCACTTACTACACATACAGCTGCAAAGCACTGAAGGTGTCTTAGTCACAGCCTCTAGCTATTTGAATGAGGCACTGTGCTGGGTACTTGGGTTATCTCATTTACCCCTCACTAGACCCCTCAAGGTAATGTTTATAATCCCATTTTATTGATGACAAAATTAGGTTCTAAGAGGTTAAGTAACTTACACAAAAAAGGTCACCAGTTAGTAAGTGGCAGAAAGGGATTTCTGCCTTTTGAGGTCTGCTGTCCTAAAACCCATGTTCCAGCATCACAGAGCTAAAGGCATTAAGATGACATGCTTGTCATCACATCTGGCTGGTTCCACCACACCATCATTTTTCTCTATCCCAAGGGACTCTGTCATTCAGAAGTGTAAAAGGACAGGTAGAAAGACAAAGCATTATATGGTGTGTCAATATTGAAATACAAAAAGAATGATCATTGTGAAAAATTAGAGGCAAAAGAAATGACTTTTAATGGGGAGGTGAAGTAAGGCCTCATGGGACATGGCACTGAATGATGAAGCTGAAGGGAGAATAGTGACGTGTTAGTTGGAAAGCATAGGACGTGTGGGAGAAATCCAGCTGGGCTAGTGGAGTGTGATGGCAGACAAAGCTGGATAGGTAAGTTGACGTCCAGTTTTGAGTAGATTCCATTCTCAAGCTGAGTTGTGTAAAATTTAATTGTTATTCAATTAAGAACCTTGAAAAGATTTCTTAGTAAAGGCAGTAAACTAATTAGAGATGTACAGTTTAAATGGTGGAGATGAAATAATTTACCTCAGATTCGGACTTGAACCTACGTGACCAGGACTCAAACCCTGCCAAAACTCAGGACCTAATGAAGCTTCTAGGTGGCGCTAGTGGTAAAGAACCTGCCTGCCAAAGCACAAGACACAGGAGATGCAGGTTTGATTTCCTGAGTCAGGAAGATCCCCTGGAGAAGGGCATGGGAAACCACTCCAGTATTCATGCCTGGAGAATCCCATGGACAGAGGAGCCTGGCGGGCTACAACACATGGGGTTGCAAGAGTCAGACATGACTGAAATGACTTATCATGGAAATGAAGCTCAGGTTCTTGATGTCTCATCACAGAAAGAATTCAGTGAGAGACAAAGTATAGGTAAGAAGTGGATTTATTCAGATTCAGAGAGAAGCACACTCCACATAGAGCATGGGCAATTGCAGAGGGCAAGTGTGGCCACAAAATATGACGTGGTTAGTTTTTACAGTGGGGAAGGCAATGGCACCCCACCCCAGTACTCTCGCCTGGAAAATCCAATGGACAGAGTAGCCTGGTGGGCTGCAGTCCATGGGGTCGCTAACAGTCGGACAGACTGAGCGACTTCACTTTCACTTTTCTCTTTCATGCATTGGAGAAGGAAATGGCAACCCACTCCAGTATTCTTGCCTGGAGAATCCCAGGGACGGGGGAGCCTGGTGGGCTGGCGTCTATGGGGTCACACAGAGTCGGACACGACTGAAGTGACTTAGCAGCAGCAGTTTTTACAGGCTGGGTAATTTCATATACTAATGAGTGGGACATCCTGGAACACGAAGTCAAGTAGGCCTTAGGAAGCATCACTACGAACAAAGCTAGAGGAGGTGATGGAATTTCAGTTGAGCTATTTCAAATACTAGAAGGTGATGCTATTAAAGTGCTGCACTCAATATGCCAGCAAATTTGGAAAACTCAACAGTGGTTGCAGGACTGGAAAAGTCAATTTTCATTCCAGTCCCAAAGAAGGGCAATACCAAAGAATGTTCATAATTGCACTAATCTCACACGCTAGTAAAGTACTGCTGAAAATTCTCCAAGCCAGGCTTCAACAGTACGTGAACCGTGAACTTCCAGATGTTTAAGATGGATTTAGAAAAGCAAGAGGAACCAGAAAAAGAAGGGCAATACCAAAGAATGTTCATAATTGCACTAATCTCACACGCTAGTAAAGTACTGCTGAAAATTCTCCAAGCCAGGCTTCAACAGTACGTGAACCGTGAACTTCCAGATGTTTAAGATGGATTTAGAAAAGCAAGAGGAACCAGAAATCAAATTGCCAATATCCATTGGATCATAGAAAAAGCAAGAGAATTCCAGAAAAACATCTACTTCTGCTTTATTGATTGCACCAAAACCTTTGACTGTGTAGATGACAATAAACTGTGGAAAATTCTGAAAGAGAGGGAATACCAGACCACCTGACTAGCCTTCTGAGAAATCTGTATGCAGATCTAGTTAGAACTAGACGTGGAGCAACAGCCTAGTTTCAAATTGGGAAAAGAGTGCATCAAGGCTGTATACTGTCACCCTGCTTATTTAACTTATGTGCAGAGTACATCATGCAAAATGCCAGGCTGGATGAAGCACAAACTGGAATCAAGATTGCCGGGAGAAATATCAATAACCTCAGATACGCAGATGACACTACTCTTATGCAGAAAATGAAGAGCCACTAAAGGGCCTCTTGATGAAAGTGAAAGAGGAGAGCGAAAAAACTGGCTTAAAATTCAACGTTCAGAAAACTAAGATCATGGCATCCAGTCCCATCACTTCATGGCAAATAGATGGGGAAACAGTGGAATCAGTGAGAGACTTTATTTTCTTGGGCTCCAAAATCACTGCAGATGATGACTGAAGCCATGAAATTAAAGGATGATTGCTGCTTGGAAGAAAAGCTATGACCAACCTAGACAGCATATTAAAAAACAGAGACATTACTTTACTGACAAAGATCTGTCTAGTCAAAGCTATGGTTTTTCCAGTAGTCATGTATGGATATGAGAGTTGGACCATAAAGAAAACTGAGCACCCAAGAACTGATGCTTTTGAACTATGGTGTTGAAGAAGACTCTTGAGAGTCCCTTGGACTGCAAGGCGATACAGCCAGTTAGTCCTAAAGGAAATCAGTCTTGAATATTCATTGGAAGGACTGATGCAGAAGCTGAAACAAAATACTTTGGCCACTTGATGCAAAGAACTGACTCATTTGAAAAGACCTTGATGCTGGGAAAGATTGAAGGCAGGAGAAGGGGATGACAGAGGGTGAGATGGTTGGATGGCATCACCAACTCAATGGACATGAGTTTGAGCAAGCTCTGGGAGTTGGTGATGGACAGGGAAGCCTGGCATGCTGGTGTCCATGGGGTAGCAAAGAGTCAGACACAACTGAGCAACTGAACTGAATGATTGGGAGGATTATTCCAACTATTTTGGGAAAGGGGTGGAAATTTCCAGGAATTGGGCCACTGCCCACTCCTTGGTCTTTTGGCAGTGCTTTGGGACTGTCATGGTGCCTCTGGGTGTGTCATTTAGCTTGCTAATTGAGGATCAAGGTCTACTTAAAGTCGACATATCTGTCATCTTGGACTCATTTGATTCTTGTGATTTATGTTGTGTCCTTGGGCTACGTCATTCTGTGAAAAGTTGTGCCCTGTCCCTTTCCCTCCTGTTACAGAGAGACTGAGGTTGGGGAGATCAGTTTTGAGACTATTTATTCTGATCCCAGGGATAAGGAAGGAGTACCTCATAGGGTGGTAACTGTGGGGGCTGGAGAGGAGGACCAGGGTTGGAAAGAGATTTTGAAATACCCAGTGCTAACCTCCACTTGAAGGCAAGGTATAGTTTTGCTCTTTAGTTCAGATACAATAATGATGTTCCTTAGGTGCTATTCTAACAGCGTGTATGATATACAATACATAATCATTGTTACTATTTAATTATAACCACTGTAACTTCCTAGGGCTTTTGAAAATATTTTATAGCAATTTAATTGAAATAAAATTCACATACTAAATCAATGCACTGATTTAAAGTGTACAGTTAATATATACATCTGTGTTTCCAGAATACTCAGAGTTGTGCAAATATCAAGGCAGTAAATTTTAGAACATTTTTATCACTCCACAAGAAATCCCCCTCCCCATGAAACATCACTCCCCAATTCCCCCAGCCTGAGTCAATCACCAATGGACTTTATTTTTCTGGATTTGTCTACTCTGGACATTTCATATAAATGGAATCATACAATGTGTGGCTTTGTGACCGCTTTTACTTGACATAATGTATTCAAGGATCAGCCATGTTGTAGCATATATCATTCCTTTTTATGGCCAAACAGCATTCCATTGTATGGATATACCACATTTTGTTTATTTATTAAATCATGAATAAAATTTATTTAATTATTCTAGAATGTTGCTATGTAAAATATTTGTGCTTGAAATAAGTGGCCTACTGAATGGGTTGTATAGCAGTTTCTATCTTAATACCATATTTACTGATCTACAGTGACTTTCTTTATCCATACATTAAACCTTCTTTGGATCAGGCTATATCCTATACTTTCTCATCAGTCATCACCTTTAGCATTTAAATCCATACCTTGGAACTTTGCTTTTCTCAGCTGGACTACAAGCATACCAAGTGTAAGAAATATATGTTACACATCTTCATGATTCCCCACATGACCTGTTTCCCCACTGAGTGTTGTTAACAATGGAAGAGGGGGGCCTGCAAGAGTCAAAGCAGACTATTTTAACACTCTCAGGCTGTGACCACACTTTTTCAATTTAAACTTCTCCCTCCCCCACTCCTAAAAGTGTCTTGTGGAATATTGGTGGGACAGTGTGCAAACTATTGACCAAGAAAACATAACAGATAATCTTCTAATCTAATGATGAAATGACTGATACATTTTTACATTAGGTACATTTTTTTAGCACTTCCCTGGTGGCTCAGTGGTAAAGAATCTGCCTGCCAATGCAGGAGACATGGGTTCGATTCTGGATCTGGGAAGATCCCACATGCTGTGGAACAGCTAAGCCTGTATACCAAGGCTACTGTGCCTGTGCTCTAGAACCAAAGAGCCTCAACTGTTGAGCCCCTGTGTGCACCTGCTAAAGCCCAAATTCCCTAGAGCCTGGACTCCACAACAAGAGAAGCCACTGCAAGGACAAGCCCGCACACTGTAACGAGCAGCCCCAGCTCTCTGCAACTAGAGGAAGGCCCCTGCAGCAATGAAGAACGAGCACATCCAAAAATAAGTAAAGAAAAAAAATTAAAGTTCTGTGTTTTAAAGAACTAATTGGGTAAAACCATTTATATTTTGACATATTTAAATTTTTATTTTATGTTGGAGTATAGTTGATTTACAGTGTTGTGTTAGTTTCAGGTATATAGCAAAGTGATTCAGTTTTCCATATATATGTGTATTCTTTTACAAATTATTTTCCTATATAGATTACTACAGAATATCGAGTAGAGTTCCCTGTGCTATACAGTAGGTCATTGTTGATTATCTAATTTTGTATATAGTGGTGTGCATCTGTTAATCCCAAACTTCTAATTTATCCCTCCCCTAATCTTTCCTCTTTGGTAACCAAAATTTGTTTCCTGCATCTGTGAGTCTGTTTCAGTTCAGTCACTCAGTCGTGTCTGACTCTGTGACTCCATGGACTGCAGCACGCCAGGCTTCCCTGTCCATTACCAACTCCCAGAGTTTAGTCAAGCTCACATCCATTGAGTCAGTGATGCCATCCAACCATCTCATCCTCTGTCATCCCCTTCTCCTCCTGCCTTCATTCTTTCCCAGCATCAGGGTCTTTTCAGATGAGTCAGTTCTTCAAATCAGGTGGCCAAAGTACTGGAGTTTCAGCTTCAGCATCAGTCCTTCCAATGCATATTCAAGTCTGGTTTCCTTTAGGATGGACTGGTTGGGTCTCCTTGATGTCTAAGGAACTCTCAAGAGTCTTCTCCAACAGCAGAATTCAAAAGCATCAATTCTTTAGCACTCAGCTTTCTTTATAGTCCAACTCTCCCATCTATACATGACTACTGGAAAAACCATAGCTTTGACTAGATGGACCTTTGTTGGCAAAGTAACGTCTCTGCTTTTTAATATGCTGTCTAGGTTGGTCATCCTGGAGAAGGGAAAGGCTACCCCACTTCAGTTTTCTGGCCTGGAGAATTCCCTGGGGTTGCAAAGAGTCAGACATGACTGCTTTTCACTTTCACTTTTCACTAGCTTGGTCTTAGCTTTTCTTCCAAGGAGCAAGCTTGACTTTTCATGACTACAGTCACCATCTGCAGTGATTTTGGACCCCAAGAAAATAAAGTCTGACACTGTTTCCATTGTCTCCCCATCTTTTTGCCATGAAGTGATGGGACTGGATACCAAGACTTTAGTTTTCTGAACGTTGATTTTGTATGTTCTTCTTTCTCTAGTTGTTTTAGGTGTAATGTTTATTTGTGGAACATAGTGTGAAATCTATTGTTAATTAATACGCTGCTGCTGCCTCTGCTAAGTCGCTTCAGTTGTGTCTGACTCTGTGCGACCCCATACGGCAGCCCACCAGGCTCCACTGTCCTTGGGATTCTCCAGGCAAAAATACTGGAATGGGTTGCCATTTCCTTCTCCAATGCATGCATACATGCTAAGTCGCTTCAGTCATGTCCGACTCTGTGCCACCCCATAGACGGCAGCCCACCAGGTTTTGCTCTCCCTGGGATTCTCTAGGCAAGAATACTGGAGTGGTTTGCCATTTCCTTCTCCACCTAACTAATATAGTGGGTAATAATGAATCTATTCTGATGTTGAAAGGATTGATACATTTTGCATTAAAATTTTTTTTTTACACCCCATAGACGGCAGCCCACCAGGTTTTGCTCTCCCTGGGATTCTCTAGGCAAGAATACTGGAGTGGTTTGCCATTTCCTTCTCCACCTAACTAATATAGTGGGTAATAATGAATCTATTCTGATGTTGAAAGGATTGATACATTTTGCATTAAAATTTTTTTTTTAACTGGTCAGGCAAAACATTTTATCTTGATTTTTAAGAAACGTGGTTTGTTTGTTTGTTTGTTTGTTAGAGATTCACTGTGTCACAACTTCTACTGGAGCAGAATTTTTTAAACCTCTATTTTTTAAAGGAATAGCCACACTGTAGATTATATGAGCAGTGGATCAATTTATAGAGTTAAAATTGAAGACTTGGAAAAAAGTTTCTGTTCTTTAATTTTATATCTATATGGGATGATGAATGTTCACTAAGCTCATTTCATTATGTATGTAAGTCATTATGCTCTACCCTTTAAACTTATACAGTGATGTATGTCAAATATATCTCAGTAGAACTGGAAGGGGAGGAGAGAAAAAGGTATGGTATGTCAACTAAAAGGATAATCTTTTTAAAAAAATTTCTTGGAAAGTAGTCAGGTAATCGGTTACTCTTTTTTTTTTTTTTTTTTTAACCTAATTGTATATCGAACTTTGTAGTAAACACCGAGAATGGAAATCAGTTCAGGAAAATTTTGTGTTTAACGTGGATTGGTGTTAAGATTCCAGTCAAGTGATGTTTCCTGAAACAAAACAAGCTACCAACACAGAGAAAATCTAACTAAACACAGTTAATCTGTAAACTCATTGTTAGCCTAGTACTCTAGTTCTAGATATTAATTCTCCAGGCCAGAATACCGGAGTGGGTTTCCTTTCCCTTCTCCAGGGGATCTTTCCAACCCAGGGATTGAACCCAGGTCTCCAGCATTACAGGCAGATTCTTTACCATTGGAACCGCAAGGGAAGCCCCATACTCTTCTGGGGACATGTAGAAAGAGAGAGACTCTCTCCTCCCCAGCCACTCTTTTTTGAATACATACATTTGCACGGGTATCTTGACAAAGAGCTGACAACATTTGGTGATAAGATAAGCAAATACAGTTAAATTCAGATTCTCTTCAGCTGTATATAGAATTTAACAGTTTATATTTGAATATTTACTAATGGAGAATGGAGAAATGTGATTATGCAGGAATTTTTCTGAAGAGAATGGTTACAGAGGGTTAAAATTTAATGTTGTAAATTGGAATGTACTTACATTTCCATGTGGTAGATTTTGAAATTACCATGAAGTTACCTTGATCCACCAGAATAATTGATTGTTATCCACCAGAATAAAAGATTTATGATCTAATCTTGTAAGATGAGATTGTTTTAGCAGTTCTGTGTGAGGCTCATAAACTTTGTTGTCTGTTTGCTTGGATAGATAAAATGATAAAACCTAGAGAAGTAACTGTATTTATTCTTTTTTTCCCTCCTTTTCATTTCTATTTTCTATTTACTTAGAAGAAGAGTGTTTAGATTGAATATCTGTTTGTGTGCAGGTCCCCAGGATATTCCACCTTTGGTGTAATTATTTTCTTTCCTTTGTATGGCATACTATTAATTTAATATGTGATTATGGCTGAGAACTTCAGCTGTCCCAGTCAGGAAGGGAAAACTATTGTTTTTGTAAGTAATAATAGCAAATTTTTAAAAACTTAGTTATTTACAGTATTGTGTTAGTTTCAGATGTACAGCAAAGTGATTCAGATATGAGTATGTATAGTGGTATGTGCTCATTAATCCCATACTTCTAATTTATCTCCCACCTCCACTTTGGTAAGCATAATTTTGTTTTCTATGTCTGTGAGTCTGTTTCTGTTTTGTAAATAAGTTCATCTGTGTCATATTTTATATTCCACATTTGTGCGTGTTAGTCGCTCAAGTCTTGTCCAACTCTCTGCGAGCGCGTGGACTGGAGCCCACCAGGCTCTTGTCCATGGGGTTCTCCAGGCAAGGATACTGGAGTGGGTTGCCATGTCCTTCTCCACATATAAGTGGTATCATATAATATTTGTCTTTCTCTGGCTAACCGGGTGTCTGTGGCAGTTAATGATAATTAAGGCCTGTTTGCTTTTCAGAACATCGAGTTGAAGGTTGAAGTAGAGAGCCTGAAACGAGAACTCCAGGACAAGAGACAGCATTTGGATAAAACATGGTGAGTTGCAGTTTGAACTAGTTGAACTCTTGGTTCTTTCCAGAGTCTGGCTCATTTAGCTGTAACCAAATTCTTTAACCTTAATTCTGGCATTTGAGTGCTGTATCCAATTCAGGAGTTGAAACAAGGGGCCTTCTTTTCCCTGGGCTCTCTAAGTCTGAGAGACATTGAAGTAGATTGTAATGTCATCCAACCTAAGCCTATAAACTTCCTAGTCAGTAATCTACAGAGAATATCCAGGATTGACACAGAATTTGGGGGAAATGGGTACTCTCACATACTTCTGGTGAGAATGCAAATTTGGTAACATTTTTGGAATGTAGTACTACTTATGAGAGTAAAAAATTAATACTTTCTTTGATCAAATAATTCCTAAAAGGAATCTATTCATTATAAACAAAAGTATGAGCATAAAAGGATAAATATATAAAGATATTAACCACATCATTTTTTTGTAATGGCAAAAAAAAATTAAAACAAATATCCATCAATCGGACAATGGTTGAAAACATTTCAATATAACATACTATGGAATATTATATAGTCATTAAAAATGAATTAGGTCTGTATATTATTATCCTGGTGGGAAGTCCCTGATACACTAAGTAAAGGGCAAAGTGCTCAGTGATACTTAGAATATAAGCCCCTTTAAGTAAAGACAAACAACCTATGTGTACAGGTGCTTGGTAGAGTATGCATAGAAAAAACTGCAGGGTTACATACCAAACACTTTAACATTGCTTTCATCAGGAGAGTGAGACTGGAATTTGTGATAGGGAAAAGACTTCATCATTTTTATATAACAATATTATTAGCATGATTACTTTTATAATTTAAAAAACCCTTAGTTTTAAATGACAAATGTTACTGAAATTTTTACTAAAAATAACTTTTAGATTATGTCTTAGAATCAATATATATTCGATCTGATCTGGCATTTCTATCTCTACAGTATTTCTTGATACTTATTAATAGAGTGATAGTCCAGCAATATTAGAATACTCAAACTAGATTCAGCTGTACACAGTATGCTGATATTACTCAATTACTTACTAAGGCATTAAATGAGCTTATAGATTTTAGGAAAATGTGAAATACCAATTGAGTTATAAATTTTGAGATTTGTATAGTGTATTTTAATTATCATTTCAGCCTTTTATTAGGTGGCATTATCCTATTTTTAGAAATGAGAAAGCTAAGGTACAGAGTGTTAAAGTCTTTGCAGATGAGTGGCAGAACCCACAACGTCTGGCATCAAGTTCAAGGCACTTCTGCCTTCACAACAGCTGTAGCCTATTAAATCAGGCATTCCTGGCTAACTGAGTTACTCAGAAAATGTGTAACTTCAATCTTACGATATTGTACTTTGCTGTTGTCTATTACATTTATCAAGCAATATGGAGTCAAAGTAAAAGTTGATTATTCCTGAGGTCTGCCTATTTAGGGGGGTCTTAGGTTATTCTCTTGACTGGTATCACTTGTACAACAAAGACCCTTCTACTCCCAAAAGGATGTTTAATGACTCAAGATAAATATAGTTTCCAGGACAGTGCTGAGTAGTGTCCACTTCGACCAAGGAATTCTATAGTCTTTAAGGAAGCTCCATTTAGTCGCCATGGACACAACCTCTTGGGCCTAATATTAAAATACTCCTGGGCTTGGACAGAGCACCTTTGTTTTATCATGAGCCTGTGAAGGTTTAGTATTGTTCTCTCTACCCTGAAAACAAGAAGATGGTCAGTGGTTCTCAACAAATGGCTTAAAACAGGAATAAAATCAAACCGGAATTAAGATCATTCAGCACCTGATACTGCCTTCAAATTCTAATCCTCAGACATCTAAGGGCAGCTGTTGTCAGCTATAAATAAGCTGGTGACACCTTACCCGCTTCGTGCTAGTGCCTGGACATTCATTCCTGAGGACATCAGAGAAGCAAAGCTGGCCCAGAACCCTGATCTTCCATAGATTAAATGTCCACTTTCTGCATGGGACCATGGGGAAAATGGATAGAACTCTGGGTAGGTAGCCCAGACTCAGGACAGTTTACAGGTTACTGGCTAGAAAGGACAAGAGCCTTTCTGTGGCTGTCCAGATGGATATTCTGTTCAAGCAACCTAAATGGAAGGAACACTCTACGTTCAAATAGCAAGAAGTCAAGGAATGAGCAAAGGACTCTGGGAGAGCAGTCCAAATGGAAGAGTCCAGGGACAGGTGGCAGTGAACATGGATGCTGAGTTCTAAGCCATTTGATGACTACCTGCCTTTCAACTGGGCTTCCCTGGTGGCTCAGAGGTTAAAGCGTCTGCCCGCAGTGCGGAAGACCTGGGTTTGATCCCTGGGTCGGGAAGATACCCTGGAGAAGGAAATGGCAACCCACTCCAGTATTCTTGCCTGGAGAATCCCATGGACGGAGGAGCCTGGTGGGCTACAGTCCACGGGGTCGCAAAGAGTCGGACATGACTGAGTGATAAACCAGTGCCTTTCAACTGAAAGCTTTTCCTCTTAAAACTGTAGGAATAGTGAAGCTTCTCGGATGTCGAGTATATTCTGACTGACAAGCAATACAAATTAGAGTTCCTAAAAGATTATCTGAAAAGTTGGAATGAGCAGTTCCACGAATAATTGCAGTTCCACGAATAATTGCAGTTCCACAAATAATTTCTTCTCACCAGTGTAATTCAGAATTACTGAAACAGCCTGAATGGGCCCACTTGCTGAGTTATATAGCTGGCTGTGACTGGCTCATGTTCTGTGGTTTTAGTGCTGATGCAGAAAATATAAACAGCCATAATGAAGCTGAGCTCCGGCGCCAGTTTGAGGAGAGACAGCAGGAGACGGAGCATGTTTACGAGCTCCTGGAGAATAAGATCCAGCTTCTGCAAGAGGTGAGTATCCCCAGCTACGGGTCCCCTTTCACCTCTTTCCTGACGGCTCTGCCTCCTGGCCTTCACCTTTTCCCTCTCTACTTTCCTTCCTAAGCTCCTTATGTGTCCCTGTGTTTCAGGGCTCCTAACCTAGGTGGGGGCTTTGCAGCTTCTTGGTGCTCATTCTTTTTTGTGTCTTCTTGCAGGAGTCCAGGCTAGCAAAAAACGAAGCCGCACGCATGGCGGCTCTGGTGGAAGCAGAGAAAGAGTGTAACCTGGAGCTCTCGGAGAAACTGAAGGGAGTCACCAAGGAGAGGGAAGATGTACCAGGAGACCAGGTCAAATCTGGGCAGTACACTGAGGCCCTGGCCCAGAGGGACAAGTAGGTACCTTTGGTACCATATTTGCTACCTGTCTTTTGCCTGTTTTCCAGCAAGTGAGAGTGTATAGCAGCTACACTGTTGTCCTTTAAGGACTTACAGTGGACCTTCACCATTTCCAAGACTTCATGGCTCCTCTCAGTAAAGAGTATCTTTTTAGGGTTGAGTCTTTAATGGTATCCACTAACAGAGCTGACTTGCTGGCAATCAGGAGATTTAAGTAGGTGTAAGTAGAGCAATGGTCAAATGATAGTGAACAAGAGACATGATCATTTATTCACATGGATTGAGCGCCTGCTGTATGCCATACACTGGACTAAGCACTCAGGTTACAGAGATGAAAGACTCATTTCCTGTCATCAAGACACGTTAGAATTATTAATAAGTTCTCTGGCAGAAGTAACATGGGATACTCTGGGGTGTATAATACTGTCATCTGCTCAAGAGCAGGGTGCCACTGGAAGTTTCCTGGAGGAGCTGAAATCTGAGGTGGATTTTGAAGAGTGAATAGGAGTTGAAAGAAGCAATGTAGGAAGTGTTTAGGGAGGGGAAATGTCCTGTGCAGAAGGAAATACCATTGAGGGGAGACACAGGGACAGGTATATTTCAAGACATATAATTAGTTCTACAGGACCAGAGTGGAGGGTCTGGAAAAGACCAGTGAGAGATAAGCTGTACTGGGAAAAGGGCATCTGACTGTGCTGGCTTTGTATTTAAAAGGAACTTGAATTTTCTCATGAAGGCAAGTGGGCAGTTGTTGAGGGCAGGACTGTGTCTTGGTTATTACAGCAACTTCTTAACTGTTCTCTTTACTTCTGGTCCTGCCCTTCTCCATTTCATCCCAATCTAACAATTCAGAGAAGTTTTGAAATGAAATTGACAAATATTTAGCCTCTTCAATGCATGATACTATGGTGGCATAAAAAGCCTTAAGTGGTTTTTAACTGGATAGGTGAAAAACACACATTGTACACACAGTGACCAATGACCAGTGTGATCTTTTTGAGACACAAATCTAATCATATTATTGCAGAGCCGTTTGGAAAGTTCTCAACATCTTTAGGAAGTAAGAACTGTTCTTAGTGTGGCCATCAAAGCCTGTTATGTTCTGACCCCTGATTTCCGCCAGACTCACCCCCTACCATGACTCTTCACATTTCGCTGATTCCAGACTGGTAATAATAATGATGACTAAGGTTTGCTGGGCTCTTACTGTTTAACTGAGCTGAGTCCTTCATATTCTTGTTCAATTCTCCCATAAAGTTTAATTCTCTTGTAAAGTTAACAGTCCCATGAGATAGGGATTATTATAGTTTATAAAGGAAGAAATTGGCATGTAGAGAGTTATGTAACGTGGCTTCAGGCTTTGCTGTAATCCAGAGCCTGAAGGCACACCACCTCCAGAAGCACACAGTGCTATGTCAGGTACCCAGAATTTTGTTCATGCTCTTCCTTTGTGGGGAAACCTCTGTGTTTTCCCCTCCTGGTGAACTCTTGTTCATTCTTCCAAACTCATGAAGGCATCAATGGTTACTTCTGTGAAGGCTTTCGTGACAGAATTAAGTATTTATATTCCTGTTTTGTATGCGTGCATGCTCGGTCACTAAGTCATGTCCTACTCTTTGTGATCCCATAGACAGTAGCCCTCCAGGCTGCTCTGTCCATGGAATTTTCCAGGCAAGAATACTGGAGTGGGTTGTTATTTCCTACTCCAGGGCATCTTCCTGACCCAGGGGTCAAACCTGCGTCTCCTGTGTCTCCTGCATCGGCAAGTGGATTCTTTAGCACTGCACCACCTGGGAAGCCCTTGCTTTCTATGCACATCCCTTAGTGTACAGTCTTCTGTGCATTGTCGTGTTTTCTTTCAGATCTTCTCTGCTAGATTACCTGAGACTCTGTCCCATCTCTGTATTCCAGTGAACACTTATCAAACCAAAAGGAAAAAAAAAAGACAGACATACCTAACAAATTGAAGGAGCTCATGTCAGATGGCCTTGAATAGCTTTGTAAAGTAGGAAAGTAGATCATCTGTAGAGACTGAGGGTCAAAGGGAATAGTAAGGTATGAGGCTTCGGAGAAGTCAATGGCGCCCCACTCCAGTACTCTTGCCTGGAAAACCCCATGGACGGAGGAGCCTGGTAGGCTGCAGTCCATGGGGTCGCTAAGTCGGATACAACTGAGCAACTTCACTTTCACTTTTCACTTTCATGCATTGGAGAAGGAAATGGCAACCCACTCCAGTATTCTTGCCTGGAGAATCCCAGGGACGGGGGAGCCTAGTGGGCTGCCGTCTATGGGGTCACACAGAGTCACACACAACTGAAGCAACTTAGCAGCAGCAGCAGCATCAAGGTATGAGGCTTAAGAAAAGTAGAGATGTTCTAGCACAGATACCATGGGGAAGTTAATATGAAGTCCACATTCATCATCATAACTATCATTGCAACTTGCATTCATATACATTTTTAACTTTTTAAAGTTCTTCCTCATCCCCAAATCTAAGCTGATGCTCATACCTTAAATTTGTTTATAATTTCTCTGTGAGATTCCTACTTGACTTTCTGGTGCCCTTAACGTTTAGGCCATACCGTTTTCCTGCCAAGGTGCTATCACTGTCTTAACATATGCTGTGTTGCATGTGTGCTCAGTTGTGACCCCTGGGACCGTAGCCTGCCAGGCTCCTATATCCATGGGATTCTCCAGGCAAGAATACTAGAGTGGGTTGCCATTTCCTTTTCCAGGGGATCTTCCTGACCTAGGGATCAAACCTGCATTTCCTGCATGTCCTGCATTGGCAGGCAGATTCTTTACCACTGAGCCACCTGGGAAGTCACACACACAGGAATAATAATCACAATCAGAAATTTTATGTCTATTACCAGCATGTTTTCCAAGGACAGGTATCTCTAGCACTCAAACTTACACACAAAGAAACAGCAAGATATGTCTTGCACAAAATTGTTGGTTTGAACCTGGGTTTATATACATCTGATTTTGGTGTTGACCATCTGGTGATGTCCATGTGTAGAGTCTTCTCTTGTGTTGTTGGAAGAGGGTGTTTGCTATGATCAGTGAATTTTCTTGGCAAAACTCTATTAGTCTTTGCCCTGCTTCATTCCTCATTCCAAGGCCAAATTTGCCTGTTACTCCAGTGTTTCTTGATTTCCTACTTTAGCATTCCAGTCCCCCATAATGAAAAGGACATCTTTTTTGGGTGTTAGTTCTAAAAGGTCTTGTAGGTCTTCATAAAACTGTTCAACTTCAGCTTCTTCAGCATTACTGGTTGGGGCACAGACTTGGATAACTGTGATATTGAATGGTTTGCCTTGGAAACGAACAGAGATCATTCTGTCGTTTTTGAGATTGCATCCAAGTACTGCATTTCAGACTCTTTTGTTGACCATGATGGCTACTCCATTTCTTCTGAGGGATTCCTGCCCGCAGTAGTAGATATAATGGTCATCTGAGTTAAATTCACCCATTCCAGTCCATTTTAGTTCGCTGATTCCTAGAATGTCGACGTTCACCCTTGTCATCTCTTGTTTGACCACTTCCAATTTGCCTTGATTCATGGACCTGACATTCCAGGTTCCTATGCAATATTGTTCTTTACAGCATCGGATCTTGCTTCTATCACCAGTCACATGCACAACTGGGTATTGTTTTTGCTTTGGCTCCATCCCTTCATTCTTTCTGGAGTTATTTCTCCACTGATCTCCAGTAGCATATTGGGCACCTAACGACCTGGAGAGATTCTTTTGATATCCTATCATTTTGCCTTTTCATACTGTTCATGGGGTTCTCAAGGCAAGAATACTGAAGTGGTTTGCCATTCCCTCCTCCAGTGGACCACGTTCTGTCAGACCTCTCCACCATGACCCGCCCGCCTTGGGTTGCCCTGCAGGCATGGCTTGGTTTCATTGAGTTAGACAAGGCCCTGGTCCTAGTGTGATTAGATTGACTAGTTTTCTGCGAGTATGGTTTCAGTGTGTCTGCCCTCTGATGCTCTCTTGCAACACCTACCATCTTACTTGGGATTCTCTTACCTTGGGCGCGGGTTGTCTCTTCACGGCTGCTCCAGCAAAGCACACCCGCTGCTCCTTACCTTGGACGAGGGGTATCTCCTTACTGCCGCAGTTCCTGACCTTCAACGTGGGACAGCTCCTCTAGGCCCTCTGGTTCCTTCTAAGCTCTGAAAGGAAAATCCACACGTTTACCCTTTTCAGTTTCTCCTGGCTACCTGCTTCAGCCGCTTCCTCCACCTTCAGAGCACATCACTCCAACCTCTGTTTCATCATCACGTGACCTTGCCTCTGACTTCTCCTTTGTCCATCTCATAATCAGTGATGTGATTATACTCCCAACCGGATAATCCAGGGTAATCTTTCCACCTCAAGATTCTTAATCACATCTGCAAACTCCCTTTTGCTGCGAGGTAACATTCACAGGCTCTGGGGATTAGGAAGTGAACATACCTGGGGGTTAGCATTCTGCCTGCCAGACACTGACTCCAGCTCTTGCTGCAGTGTGCAGCCTCATGCAGACTTCCACCCCCAGGAGAGAGAGGCTTGCCTCAAGTGCACCCCAAGCATGCTGGCTTCCTGCCCCAGGCTTCTTTCACCCTGGGTATCTGTGGGGTGCACTTACCAGCACCTGCAGGGCTAGGAAGTGGAGGTGACCGGAGCCTCTGGGATACTGCTGGCCAATAAGAAAACATAGGAGATAGCTCTCATTCTTCACCTGGGACTGAGCCCCGGTTACTATCGGTTTTTCCTCTTTCCTTGCTTCACTCTCTGTATTAGTCAGGGCTTTCTAGAGCAGGGGTCCCCAACACCTGGGATCTAACGCCTGATGATCTGAGGTTGAGCTGATGTAATAACAATAGGAATAAAATACACAATAAATGTAATGTGCTTATCCCAAAACCTCCATCTGTGGAAAAGTTTGTCTTCCACAAAACCTGTCCCTGGTGCCGAAAAGCTCAGGGACCACGGCTGTGGAGAAACAGAATCAATATATATACTATATGCTATATATATGTGTATATGTATATGGAAGACTATATACATGT
>SJYX01011846.1:31726-52544 GCA_006410675.1 Oreotragus oreotragus
TCCCCTTCTCCTCCTGCCCCCAATCCCTCCCAGCATCAGAGTCTTTTCCAATGAGTCAACTCTTCGCATGAGGTGGCCAAAGTACTGGAGTTTCAGCTTTAGCATCATTCCTTCCAAAGAAATCCCAGGGTTGATCTCCTTCAGAATGGACTGGTTGGATCTCCAAGGGACTCTCAAGAGTCTTCTCCAACAGCACAGTTCAAAAGCATCAAATCTTCAGAGCTCAGCCTTCTTCACAGTCCAACTCTCACATCCATACATGACCACTGGGAAAACCATAGCCTTGACTATACGGACCTTAGTAGGCAAAGTAATGTCTCTGCTTTGGAATATGCTATCTAGGTTGGTCATAACTTTTCTTCCAAGGAATAAGCGTCTTTTAATTTCATGGCTGCAGTCACCATCTGCAGTGATTTTGGAGCCCCCCAAAATAAAGTCTGACACTGTTTCCTCTGTTTCCCCATCTATTTCCCATGAAGTGATGGGACCGGATGCCATGATCTTTGTTTTCTGAATGTTGAGCTTTAAGCCAATTTGTTCACTCTCCTCTTTCACTTTCATTGAAAGGCTTTTTAGTTCCTCAATAATTGTCCTTAATAAACCTCTTTAACAGGTTTCCCTACTTGTGTTCTTTTCCATTCCCATCTCTTGCTTAGCAAAGGGAAGGCACTTTTTAAGAACAGAACAGATCATGCTCTTTGTGTACTTTTTAACTTTATATTAGCTTTTCATTGTACTTGGGATAAAACCCAAACTTCTTACCATGTCCTGTATGGCCCTTGTCAAGAAGGGGGAACTTTTTAGGATAGGTAAATTATTTTGAGTTCTTATTGCTGGGCTAATGATGAAATTGACACAATACAGGTTATCAGGAGAAAAAAGACAACCTAAATTTTAATTGGAACAGAGGGAGGTCTCATAGAAATGGGACCTAGGAAGTGGCAAAGCAGGCAGCTTATAATTTTAGACAAAGAAGCAATAAATTTGTGAAAATTTGACAAGACAAAGAAACTTAGTTTTTGGTGCTCAATTAGTGAAGAATCTAAACAGTTTAGGTTTGGGGTAGCAAATTAAAGTAATAAGATTTGTTTAACTAGGCTTCTTGCCTGAATTCCCTGTCTCTGGCCAGAGGGTGTCCTTTTACCTTTAGGTGCAGGGAATGCACCTTCCCTGTGAGAGATTATTTCCTGCTCCTAAGGATACAGAGAGTCAAAGAGTCCCACTAGCATTGGCCATTTCTTAAGTGATGTTAATTCCAAATTATCAAAATAACATTAAGCGACTGCCTCCTGAGAAATCTGTAGGCAGGTCAAGAAGCAACAGTTAGAACCGGACATGGAACAGACTGGTTCCAAACTGGGAAAGGGGTATGTCAAGGCTGGATATTGTCACCCTGCTTATTTAACTTATATGTAGAGTACATCATGAGAAATGCCAGGTTGGATGAAGTGCAAGCTGGAATCAAGACTGCCAGGAGAAATATCAATAAACTCAGATACGCAAATAACACCACTGTTGCAGGAAGGGGGACCCCTTCCAGGGCCCGAAACTGGGCTCTTGTCTAACACTTGGAAATGAATTGTCCGAGGAGACACATGCTGACAAAGCAAGAGATTTTATTGGGAAAGGGCACCCGGGTGGAGAGCAGTAGGGTAAGGGAACCCAGGAGAACTGCTCTGCCACGTGACGCGCAGTCTCGGGTTTTATGGTGATGGGATTAGTTTCTGAGTGATCTTTGGCCAATCACTCTAAGTCAGAGTCTTTCCTGGTGGTGCATGCATCGCTCAGCCAAGATAGATGCTAGTGAGAGGGATTCTGGAAAGTGGACGGATGTGCAGTGTCTCTTTTCAACCTTTCCCAAACTCTTCAGGTTGATGGGGGCTTATTAGTTCCGTGTTCCTTATCAGGATCTCCTGCCATAAAATAACTCAGGCAAATGGTTACTATGGTGCCTGGCCAGGGTGGGCGGTTTCAATCAGTCTGCTTCCCCAACACCACCCTTATGGCAGAAAGCAAGAACTAAAGAGCCTCTTAATGAAAGTGAAAGAGGAGAGTGTAAGAGTTGGCTTAAAACTCAACATTCAAAAAACTAAAATCATGGCATCGGTCCCATCACTTCATGGCAAATAGATGGGGAAACAACGGAAACAGTGACAGACTTTATTTGGCGGGGGGGAGGCCTCCAAAATCACTGCAGATGGTGACTGCAGCCATGAAATCAAAAGACGCTTGCTCCTTGGAAGAAAAGCTATGACCAACCTAGACAGCATATTAAAAAGCAGAGACATTACTTTGCCAACCAAGGTCAGTCTAGTCAAAGCTATGATATGGATGTCATATATGAATGTGAGAGTTGGACTATAAAGAAAGCTGAGCACCAAAGAATTGATGCTTTTGAACTGTGGTGTTGGAGAAGACTCTTGAGAGTCCCTTGGACTGCAAGGAGATTAAACCAGTCAATCGTAAAGGAAATCATTCCTGGATATTCATTGGAAGGACTGATGCTGAAGCTAGACTCCAATACTTTGGCCACCTGATGCGAAGAAATGACTCATTGGAAAAGACCCTGATGCTGGGAAAGATTGAAGGCAGGAGGAGAAGGGAACAACAGAGGATGAGATGATTGGATGGCATCACTGACTCAATGGACATGAGTTTGAGTAAGCTCTGGGAGATGGTGAACAGGGAAGCCTGGCGTGCTGCAGTCTATGGGGTCACAAAGAGTTGAACACGACTGAGTGATTGGACTGAACTGAACTTGGTGGTACAGTGGTTAAGAATCTGCCTGCCAATGAGGGGACACAAGTTCAATCCCTGGTCCAGGAAGATCCCGCCTGCCTCAGAGCAAATGAGTCTGTAGACCACAACTAGTGAAGCCCATGTGCCTAGAGCCTATGCTCCACAACAAGAGAAACCATCTCAGTGAGAACCCCACACACTAGAGAGTAGCCCTTACTCTAGGAAACTTGGGAAAGCCTGCACCCTGCACACACCCATGTGTGCACGCGTGCCTGCTAAGTTGCTTCAGTCATGTCTGACTCTTTGCTATCCCAAGGACTATATAGCCTGCCAGCTTCCTCTGTCCACGGGATTCTCCAGGCATGAATACTGGAGTGGGTGCCCTGCCCTCCTCCAGGGGATCTTTCCAACCCAGAGATGGAACCCAAGTCTCTTATGCCACCTCTGTTGACAGGCAGGTTCTTTACCACTAGCGCCACCTGGGAAGCCCAACAAAGACTCAGTGCAACCCCAAAAATTAATTGATTGATTAAAAATATGGCACCAAGGTACATTTTGGGGCAGCCTGAAAAGGTCAGTTTTCATTCCAATTCCAAAGAAAGGCAATGCCAAAGAATGCTCAGACTACCGCACAATTGCACTCATCTCACACGCTAGTAAAGTAATGCTCAAAATTCTCCAAGCCAGGCTTCAGCAATATGTGAACCGTGAACTCCCTGATGTTCAAGCTGGTTTTAGAACAGGCAGAGGAACCAGAGATCAAATTGCCAACATCCGCTGGATCATGGAAAAAACAAGAGAGTTCCAGAAAAACATCTATTTCTGCTTTATTGACTATGCCAAAGCCTTTGACTGTGTGGATCACAATAAACTATGGAAAATTCTGAAAGAGATGGGAATACCAGACCACCTAACCTGCCTCTTGAGAAATCTGTATGCAGGTCAGGAAGCAACAGTTAGAACTGCACATGGAACAACAGACTGGTTCCAAATAGGAAAAGGAGTACGTCAAGGCTGTATATTGTCTCCCTGCTTATTTAACTTATATGCAGAGTACATCATGAGAAACGCTGGACTGGAAGAAACACAAGCTGGAATCAAGATTGCCGGGAGAAATATCAATAACCTCAGATATGCAGATGACACCACCCTTATGGCAGAAAGTGAGGAGGAGCTAAAAAGCCTCTTGATGAAAGTGAAGGAGGAGAGNACAGCAACCCACTCCAGTATTCTTGCCTAGAGAATTCCATGGACAGAGGAGCCTGGCAGGCTACAGTCCAGAGGGTCACACAGAATTGGACATGCATGCACTTGGGATAGCAAATCATGGTTCAGTGCAGCTATTAACTGCTTCAACCTAGCCCATTCTGTTAGATAAAGGTAAAGAATATTATAAAACCAGTTATAGAGCACTTTGCCTATACAGTGATATGTGACAGCTTTATATGTGTGACACCTCAAGCCCTGATGCTGGGAAAGACTGAAGGTGAGAGGAGAAGGAGACAACAGAGGATGAAAAGGTTGGATGGCCTCACTGACCCGACAGACATGAGTTTGCGTAAACTCCGGGAGTTGGTGATGGACAGGGAGGCCTGGCGTGCTGCAGTCCATGGGATTGCGAACAGTCAGACGTGACTGAGCGACGGAACCGAACTGAACTGAAGCCCTTGATGTAGGTGTTATCCTTGTTTGCTAACAATAGCTGCATCTTAGTTCTACTGTATTATACTCAAACTGCAATCTGTCATGCCACTTGTCATCGCGGAAGCCACACCTCCACGGTGTGAAAGGCACAAGTTAAATTTCTAAGCTCTGGGCCTGCTCCACAGAGACCGAAGAATTTCTTCATCTCCAGCAAAGCCATCCCGAAACCCCTTACAGGTGTTAGGGAATGAAGGAGCTTGAGTTCTGAGGAGTGATTCACTTCCTCCACCTCCTCCCAGCCCCTCCCAGTTGGGAACTCCACACCTGGGCTTCAGAAGAAAGACAGCTCACAACTCTTTCACTTCTGGGTTTAAGTTGTTCAAATGTAAGACACTCATCTTACCCCTCCTCCCATAAATAAATATTATACTTCTCATGTAATCCCAGTATGAAAGTCTGGACTGAGAAATAATCTCAGCTTCAGAGAAAAAGATCTCTGAAGTTTACTTCAGAGTCTTCCTCAAAAAAGAAAGACAGTTTTGATAAAAATTATTTGATTTAATTTATTTTACTATCCCTCTAGCTGTTTGCCTTTTTCATTCCACCAGAACGTTGTGTGTTGTTGTTGCCTCTAAGTTGTGTCCAGCTCTTTGCAACCCTACCGACGGTAGCCCACCAGGCTCCTCTGTCCATGGGATTTTCCAGGCAAGAATACTGGAGTGGGTTGCCATTTCCTNATTTTACTATCCCTCTAGCTGTTTGCCTTTTTCATTCCACCAGAACGTTGTGTGTTGTTGTTGCCTCTAAGTTGTGTCCAGCTCTTTGCAACCCTACCGACGGTAGCCCACCAGGCTCCTCTGTCCATGGGATTTTCCAGGCAAGAATACTGGAGTGGGTTGCCATTTCCTTCTATCCAACCCAGGGATCGAACCCACGTCTCCAGTTTGGTAGGCGGATTCTTTATTAGCATCCATTTTAGCTGGATTGTACCTGTAGAATACTTATGAACTTCTTTTATATAATTAACTTCGTAGAACAACAACAACAAAAATAGCACAACCTTGACATGCCATGGGTTGACAACACTCCATGTTTGCTTTCGATGCCCCATGTCCATTCAGATCAACAGCATGTTGTGACCACAGTGCTCAGGAGCTTTGTGATGGAGCTGTCAGGCCACGGCAACTTGTCTACATCTTTCTTACTAGGGACTCAGAAAACCTAACAAAGTGTTTTTCTCTTCCTTAGTGAAGGTATCCACAAAGTTGCAGGTGAAAGCTGTCAGTTGTTCTGGTTATTGATATTATTCTCTTCTTCAGAATCAATGTGCCTGCTCAGTCACATCCAACTCTTTGTGACCTTTTGGACTATAGCTTGCCAGACTCCTGTGTCCATGGGATTTTTGAGGCAAGGATACTAGAATGGGTTGCCATTTACTCTTCCAGGGGATCTTCCATGACCTAGCATTGAATCCACGTCTCCTGCATTGCAGGTGGATTCTTCACCTGCTGAGCCATCAGGATAGCCCCTTTCTACGGAATGGTGGTTCAGTTCAGTTCAGTCGTTCAGTTGTGTCCAACTCTTTGCGACCCTATGAATCACAGCACGCCAGGCCTCCCTGCTTATCACCATCTCCTAGAGTTCACTCAGACTCACGTCCATCGAGTCAGTGATGCCATCCAGCCATCTCATCCTCAGTCGTCCCCTTCTCCTTCTGCCCCCAATCCCTCCCAGCATCAGAGTCTTTTCCAATGAGTCAACTCTTCACATGAGGTGGCCAAAGTACTGGAGTTNATAGCAGAAATTTTTCAAAACACAATATTTAAATCAACTATACTCCAATAAAAAGTTTTTAAAGGCCTCATTCAGTCTAATGCAGATCAACTCTTTTTATCCTTAGAAAAACTATAATCATTGTGACACTAAATATAAAGCCTTCTAATTTTCCTCTAGTCCCCCATGTTATTGTTATTTCTACCTCCCAAATATTAATACAAGTTACCGCAACAGTTTTCATAGAATATGCAGAATCAGGATAAGCCTTATTTCATCCCAGGGTAGGAATCACTCAGACCATNAAAACTATAATCATTGTGACACTAAATATAAAGCCTTCTAATTTTCCTCTAGTCCCCCATGTTATTGTTATTTCTACCTCCCAAATATTAATACAAGTTACCGCAACAGTTTTCATAGAATATGCAGAATCAGGATAAGCCTTATTTCATCCCAGGGTAGGAATCACTCAGACCGTTCTTTAGGGACCAGGTCACAGGCATGGTTCAAGGGTCTTCTTGCTTAGCAGGCTACTTACCAGGGAAGCTCTCCAAGGGTAGGTGAGCATAGGTGTGATGGCCAGTGCAAACCATAACGCCATCGAAGACATGCACCTCCTTTTTCCCTTCAGATTCCGTGACCACCTCCCACTGGCCTGAAGTGGGGAAATCCGGCTGCTTCTTCACACTGCACACAGTGGTCTAAGAAGAAAAGGGGTCACCACAGGGGCTGTGGCCACAGCCTGTGCAGTGGTCCTCTTCCCTGACAGGTCTGTCTTTTCAGGTGGTTACACGAAGGGCTGATACCACGTGAGAGAGCTAAGGCAGGGATATTTGGTTTTCATGCTCTACAGATAAAAACTTTTTTTTGTTTGGGGCTATGGTCAGAGTGAGAAAACTTTCACGAGGGAAGCTGAATAAAACAGAGTTGGCAGACTAACGTTGCACTATCCTCTCCTTCTAGAAAAGTACAAATGACTACTTTTCTTGGGCCATGCCTNGATATTTGGTTTTCATACTCTACAAATAAAAACTTTTTTTTGTTTGGGGCTATGGTCAGAGTGCGAAAACTTTCACGAGGGAAGCTAAATAAAACAGAGTCGGCAGACTAACGTTGCACTATCCTCTCCTTCTAGAAAAGTACAAATGACTACTTTTCTTGGGCCATGCCTCAGTTGGTAAAGATTCTGCCTGCAATGCAGGAGACCAGAGTTTGATCCCTGGGTTGGAAAGAATCCCCTGGAGAAGGAAATGGCAACCAACTGCAGTATTCTTTCCTGGGAAAATCCCATGGACAAAGGAGCCTGGCGGGCTACAGTCCATGGGATCACAAGAGTAGGACACAACTTAGCAACTAAACCATCACAACCACCACCACCTTGGTCAGAGTGAGAAAACTTTCATGAGGCAACCTAATTCAAACGAGTTGGCAAATTAATGTTGCACTGTCCTCTCTTAGAAAAGTGCAAATTACTAGTTTTACTAGGCCATGCGTATGTATATGCTTAGTCACTCAATCATGTCTGACTCTGCGATCCCCTGGACTGTAGCCCACCAGGCTCCTCTGTCCACGGGATTTTCCAGGCAGGAATACTGGAGTGGGTTGCCATTTCCTACTCCAGGAGATCTTCCTGACCCAGGGATCGAAGTCTGCTGTGTCGCCTGCATTGGCGGGTGGATTCTTCACCACTGGGCCACCTGGGAAGCCCTTCTCGGACCATATGCCCTGGACCATACCCTAGGGCAATATAATACTTAAATAACATTTGGGCTTCTCTTGTGTTTCTAAGACACTTGAGGCACTAAATACCATTTCCTCCCCGTACTCCCAGACATCCTGAGATCTTCTGATGCCTTATCTCAAGTTCCGTTCTCACTGTCTAGTCTTAAATGTGTGACTGAGCTCATAAGAGCTAATAGAGCAGAAAAACATCTCAGTGGCTCATGTTTGTGTAAATGAACTTCTCTGACTCCCATAAATGCCCATTTTACAAGTAACTAGAAAGAAAGAAGATACAAGATGGGATAGTCAGTGGTATAGTTTTTAGCTTTAAAAACAAAAACGGGTTACTCTACCTAGTCTAAGGAAACATTAAGAGTATGTCCTATGTGCTTCTAGGATTTCTGACCATAATGTCTTGGTGGACTAATAACACTCTTCTATACCCAAGTGATCCTATATTATTTATAGTTCCTCTCTATCATGTTCTTACTTTTACACAGGCCAGTGCTTCTTCCTGGACCATCCTTTTATGCTTTACTCATTTGGAGATACTCACCCTTCAACATTTAGTTTGGTATTATCTCCTCTAAGAAAAAGTCCTTGGTACCTGATAATTCAAGCGCTAATGGATTAAGTGTCCCACCTCTGAGCTGCAATGTATAGATCTCAGGGCATTTATCACCCTGTAACTCTGTAGTTTTATTAATTATGCTTACAATGAAATTTTCACTTTTCTGGCTCCTAACTAGACTGTTAAATCACTGGTTTTTTGTTTGTTTTGTTTTTTTGGGGTATTTGTTTCTTCACTGCTTAGTGTAGTAACAAGCCTAAGTGTTTTTAACAAGTGAAGAGAAGCATCACTAGACTATAAATGACTGACTTTGGAAGTTGTCACTGGATATTGCCATTTTTATTTTGTTGTTAAATAGAAAAAGGCATGATTTAGTAGAATGATCAGAAAGTAGAAGATTTGGGCTTTTTGCCAGCTGTCAGAAATACTGGTTCTTTTAAGGTCATGGCTTAAAATAGTAGAAATATCATGGAAGATTTTACAGCAGGAAGGAACCAAGGAGGTGATATACTACAATCATCTTGTTTTACAAATAAAACTAAGACACATCAAAGTTGAGGAACTTACTTGCCTGAAGTCACAANTTCTCCATCTATTTGCCATGAAGTGATGGGACCGGATGCCATGATCTTAGTTTCCTGAATGTTGAGCTTTCAGCCAACTATTTCACTCCCTTCTTTCACTTTCATCAAGAGGCTCTTTAGTTCTTCTTCACTTTCTGCCATAAGGGTGTTGTCAACCGCATATCTGAGGTTATTGATCATTACAAAAACCCTAGGTCTTAGCTTAACAAATGCTTCACTTCAATCATAAATGTATGGGGTGTGTGTGTGCGCGTGCTCAGTTGTTCAGTTGTTCCCAACTCTTTGCGACCCCATGGAGTGTAACCTACCATGCTCCTCTGTCCGTGAGATTTCCCGGGCAAGAATACTGGAGTGGGGTGCAATCTCCTTCTTCAGGGGATCTTCCTGACCCAGGGATTGAATCTGTGTCTCTTGCATCTCCTGCATTGACAGGCAGATTCTTTTACCACTGTGCCATCTATATGGTGTGTATGTGTATATAAAACAATATTTTCCGAAGCTCATATGGATAGGAACTATGAATTTTCAACTGAGCCTTTTATAGAATTTCTTCTGGGCTACATTTTACTTTCCCAGTTTTCAAAACTATTCTTATGATAAAGTAGAGGTTGTTTGTTTAGTCGCTACGTCATGTCTGACTCTTTTGTGACCCTGTGGATTCTAGTCCGTCAGGCTCCTCTGACCATGAGATTTCCCAGGCAAGAATACTGGAATGGGTTGCCATCCTTCTCCAGGGAATCTTCCCATCCCAGGGACCCGTGTCTCTTGCTTGGCAGGCAGATTCTTTATCACTAAGCCACCGGGGAAGCCCAAAGTAGAAGTTATTTTTCACCAAAGAAATCCCTCAGATTAAAATTTTATGAGTACTTACATATTTATTTACTCCTTTAATCTTTTAAAAATTGAACTAATAGTAACATTTAACATCTACAGATAAAACCATTTAGTTCAGTGAGCTTCAAAATTGTATACATCCATGTAACCATCACCCCAAACAAGATATAGAACATTTTCATCACTCCAGAAAATTCTGTTGTTCCCCAGTCCATCAATTGTTACCCTGTCTCCCTCCATCCCAGCCAATAACCACTTTTTGGATTTCTATTATTATATAAATAGTTAGACTTTAAGTTGTTAGACTTAAATGAAATCACACAGGGTATATTGATATGCTTGTTTCACTTAAGATGCTTTTGTGATTCCTTCATGTTGTGGGTATCAGACTTCATTCTTTTTTATTGATGGTTAATATTGGGTACGGAGATCAACCCTGGGATTTCTTTGGAAGGAATGATGCTAAAGCTGAAACTCCAGTACTTTGGCCACCTCGTGAGAAGAGTTGACTCATTGGAAAAGACTCTGACGCTGGGAGGGAGGAGGGCAGGAGGAGAAGGGGACAACCAAGGATGTGATGGCTAGATGGTATCACAGACTCGATGGATGTGAGTCTGAGTGAATTCTGGGAGATGGTGATGAACAGGGAGGCCTGGCGTGCTGCGATTCATGGGGTCGCAAAGAGTCGGACACGACTGAGCGACTGAACTGAACTGAGTGGAAAAGAACCTGCCTGGCAATGCATCAAATGCAGGATACATGGGTTCTATCCCTGGGTTGGGAAAATTCCCTGGAGAAGGAAATGGCCACCCACTCCAGTATTCTTGCCTGGAAAATTTAATGGACAGAGAAGCCTGGCAGGCTACAGTCCATAGTGTCACAAAGAGTTGGACATGACTGAGCACACACACACTTCTAATATTGCATTATATGAACATATCAAAATGTGCTTATTCTACCTCTTAGGAACACTTTTTTATCTTATCACAAAATCAATATATGCTTATTATAGAAAATTACAGAATACAAATGAGGAAAGGAGAAAGAAAGTCTCCATATTTATACTCTCCAGACTTAATCACTAAATAATAACTTGCATATGCCCTTGAACTTTTGTTTATATAAACTTTCCACAGATATTTATCACATATATTATAAAAGTTCTCATTGTACGTTCACGTTTTACCACTTAGACTCTATGTGTCTTAAACTAGCACAATTCTTAGTTGTTTTGTTGTTGTGTTTTTTTTTTTTTTTGCCTTGAGGCTTGTGGGAATGTCAGTTCCATGACCAGAGATTGAACCCAGGCCACAGCAGAAAAAGCCAGTGGAAATCAGTAGGCTGCCAGGGAACTCCTCTTAGTTTTAACTATAGGATATTTCCAAATTTTAAAACATTTAAAAACTAACATGTGAAAATATACTTATCACCCCAGATTCAAATCATCCATCGTATACAGAATAAATGTAAATATTCTGTTCAGCTCCCCATTTTGCCTGCCTCCCCAGAGGTAGACAGTGTTAACTAGATACAAAAAACCTTGACCAAGATGATATTGGTAAGAACTGTGAAGTGCTGAATTTATTATCCATAACTTTTGTTTCTTTTCTTCTCTCTCTTTTAAAAAAATTTTATTTATTTACTTATAGCTGGGCTGGATCTGCGTTGCTGTGGGCAGGCTTTTCTCTGACTTCTCTAGTGGGGGCTACTCTTTCTTGTGGTGTGCTGGCTTCTCATTGTGGTGCCTTCTCTTGTGGAGCGTGGGCTCTAGAGTACAGGTCTGGTAGTTGTGGTTCATAGGCTTAGTTGCTCCAAGGCATGGAAGATCTTCCTGGACTAAAGGGATCAAACCCATGTCCTCTGAATTGGCAGATCCATCAAGGATGGCCCACATAACTTTTCTTCTGAGTTTCACTTTAAAATTTTTATTTTCAGTTGATCTATACTGAAATTGATCTTTTTAGCTATACAAAAAAGATCTTCATGACTCAGTTAATTACAATGGTGTGATCACTTACCTAGGGCCAGATATCCTGGTATGTGAAGTCAAGTGGGCCTTAGGAAGCTTCACTACAAACTAAGCTAGTGGAGGTGATGGAATTCCAGTTGAGCTATTTCAAATCCTAAAAGGTGATGCTATGAAAGTGCTGCACTCGATATGTCAGCAAATTTGGAAAACTCAGCAGTGGCCACAGGACTGGAAAAGGTCAGTTTTCATTCCAATCCCAAAGAAAGGCAATGCCAGAGAATGCTCAAACTACCACACAATTGCACTCATCTCATATGCTAGTAAAGTAATATTCAAAATTCTCCAAGCCAGGCTTCAGCAATTCACGAACCATTAAAAGAACTTCCAGATTTTCAAGCTGGTTTTAGAAAAGGCAGAGGAACCAGAGATCAAATTGCCAACACCCGCTGGATCATCAAAAAAAGCAAGAGAGTTCCCGAAATACACCTATTTCTGCTTTATTGACTATGCCAAAGCTTTTGACTGTGTGGATTACAATAATCTGTGGAAAATTCTTCAAGAGATGGGAATACCAGACCTGACCTGCCTCTTGAGAAATCTGTATGCAGGTCAGGAAGCAACAGTTAGAACCGGACATGGAACAACAGACTGGTTCCAAATAGGAAAAGAGTACGTCAAGGCTGTATACTGTCACCCTACTTATTTAACTTATATGCAGAGTACATCATGAGAAACGCTGGGCTGGATGAAGCACAAGCTAGAATCAAGATTGCCGGGAGAAACATCAGTAACCTCAGATATGCAGATGACACCACCCTTATGGCAGAAAGTGAGGAGGAACTAAAGAGCCTCTTGATGAAAGTGAAAGAGGAGAGTGAAAAAGTTGGCTTAAAGCTCAACATTCAAAAAACAAAGATCATAGCATCTGGTCCCATCACTTCATGGGAAATAGATGGGGCAACAGTGGTTGACTTTAGTTTTCTGGGCTCCAAAATCACTGCAGATGGTGATTGCAGCCATGAAATTAAAAGACGCTTACTCCTTGGAAGGAAAGTTATGACCAATCTAGATAGCATATTCAAAAGCAGAGACATTACTTTGCCAACAAAGGTCCATCTAGTCAAGGCTATGGTTTTTCCAGTGGTCATGTATGGATGTGAGAGTTGGACCGTGAAGAAAGCTGAGCACCGAAGAATTGATGTTTTTGAACTGTGGTGTTGGAGAAGACTCTTGGGAGTTCCTTGGACTGCGAGGAAATCCAACCAGTCCATCCTAAAAGAGATTCGTACTGGGTGTTCATTGGAAGGTCTGATGTTGAAGCTGAGACTCCAGTACTTTGGCCACCTGATGCAAAGAGCTGACTCATTTGAAAAGACCCTGATGCTGGGAAAGATTGAGGGCAGGGGGAGAAGGGGATGACAGAGAATGAGATAGTTGGATGGCATCACCGACTCAATGGACATGAGTTTGGGCAGGTTCCGGGATTTGGTGTTGGACAGGGAAGCCTGGTGTACTGAGGTTCGTGGGGTCGCAAAGAGTTGGACATGACTGAACGACTGAACTGAGCTGAAAAATATCAAATGATCATGTTAGGAGAAGTTCCAGTACTCTAGCTTACTATGCATTTTGAGATACGGTCTTTAAGTATTTCCTCTGGGAGTAGAGTCGAGTGCTTTATTTATCTTGTTGCTGCTAAGTCGCTTCAGTCGTGTCCGACTCTGTGCGACCCCATAGATGACAGCCCATCAGGCTCTACCATCCCTGGGATTCTCCAGGCAAGAACACTGGAGCGGGTTGCTATTTCCTTCTCCAAAGTATGAAAGGGAAAACTGAAAGTGAAGTCGCTCAGTCGTGTCCAACTCTTAGCGACCCCATGAACTACAGCCTACCAGGCTCCTCTGTCCATGGCGATTTTCCAGGCAAGGGTACTGGAGTGGGGTGCTGTTGCCTTCTCCGATTTATCTCGTTGGAAGCCAAGAAGTATATAGCTCTCTTTTCTAGTATGTTGGTATTTGTTATAGCAAACATATTCTTCAATGCTAAGTTGCTTTTTCTCTGTTGTACTGACTTGCATGTCTATGTCAACTATCTGTATGATGTCATTAAAGTTTAGAGACTGCAGGTCAGGTGCAAAATCTTATTAAAGAATACAGAATAATGCAAAGTATTATTTAGAGTTTGCTCCCAAAGAGCACTTTCCTTTCATTAATTACTTTGTTTCATTTTGCATTTTCTTTAGTAAGAGAATGTGGCTTGCACCCCCAGCCAAAGATGAGGCCTTAATTAATATTTTAGTTTGTACTTTTTGGACATTTGAGTCCTTGCTATTCTTGAAGACAATACTTAAAGACAAGGTATAGCAGGGTAGTGGCCAGAAACTCCTTGCCTCTATATAGATTCCAAAGATTGTCACTTAATTTCTTCTGACTCTGAAGCTCATATAGCTAGAGGTAGGCAAAAAACACACCTATGGTGAGTTTTACTTGGAAATCTCTTTTACATTCTTGGTTTTGGGGGCCAGAATGTGCATATTTAGGTGAAATCACAGATGCAAAGTTCTGTAGCCTACTAAAGCCAAAGCTCTAAGGAGTGTCCTTATCGTTCATGGTGGAACTACTAAGATTTTGTTTTGATGATTAAATAAAAGAGTGATACAATATTGTGTGTGCAGAGTCCCAGTTGTTTAATGAGCCAAATTCTGTTCAAGTACTTACCCCAAATCATCTCATTTAATCCTCCATAAGAACTTTGGGGGTTTATTATGGGTTTTCATTGAAGGCATCTGAATGTCTCCAGGTTTAGGAGTATAGGCTCTGACCTGGAGATGAGGTTCAGAAATACTTTGACTGTTGTTGGCCTTATTAATTTAATATCTCACAAGGTCAAGTTAGTGAAATCTAGCATTACTCTAACTGGAAAATGTCCTGCTCTGGGAAAACTCCAGATGATTGCCTGGGACTGTTTTTCCTCCTATTTGGAGTTTGCCAGGGAGAAAATTATAAATGAAGGATGACACCTCAATTCCACCTAGCTGGAGCCCCAGCTTCCCTCCACTCTTTGTGTGCAATTCAAGGTCTATACCCAAGGATGGGGTGACTTACTACTGGATAATGTTGAGTAAGACAGGATACTAACTGAAGTCAGTTAAATTCCCAGCCCCACTTCTGCAGAGAGCAGCCCTTCTTGATACTTTGGACTCTTGCTCAAATAAACAAGGTCTTTTGTTCTAGTGTTTGTCTCGCCTTCCCTCCCCGAAAATAAGGCCTGCAGCCCACGTGAAACTTGAAAGAGGATTTGCTGGCGGCAGTCTACTCTTGGGTGTCTCCATTCTTGAAAAAGCTCATTTTGTCCAGCATCTTCAAACTCTTGGTAAACCATTCGTGTGGTTTTTGTTGGACTCTTTCTCAGGTGACTGCTTTGTGCCGCCTCTCAATTTACGCTCTAAAAAAAAAAAAGGCAAATCGTCCTGGTAAACTCAACCCCAACATGGCGAGGGAAGAAACACTTGCCCTCTTTTCTGAGTACTCCCAACAGTCGAGAGGGAGGTTGAACTGAGCCTCCTAAAATTCCCGCCTCCCCGGCCGCGGGTGAAGCCCCGGGGCCTTTTACTCTAGGAACAGGAGTGAGAAGGGAGAGGTAGGGCCGGAGAGAGGCACGCGCAGCGGTACCCAGTGGTGCTCCGAGACTGCTCTCTCCAGGGTACGTGGCAGTCCCCGTGGACAGAAGGGGAGGGGATTCGGCTTTCTCCTCCCCGTGCAGAGCTTCGGACAGTCCTCCCGGGCGGGCGGGAGGAACCGCAGGGGGACTGGTGCGCTTTTGGAGTGAAATTTTAGCAGATAAAAGTGGCCCGGCAGCGGTCGGCATCCTTCCCGCTCTTCCACCACAGCAGGTCGAGTCTGCGTTGTACCGCGAGGAGCATTGATTTGTTCGGGAGGCGAGGGGACGCGCTGGCCACCCCGCATGCGCAGAGCGAGGAACCGGCCTCCTGGACTACAGCTCCCAGAGGAGTTTGCCGGCGGCCGCAGGCGTCGAGCCGCCGGCGCCATCTTGAAATCTGAGCCTCAATCTCTGAGTCTTTGCGTCAGCCGCGGGCGGCCGCCGGAGGACGGCGAACTCAGCCCGCTGAAAAGGGAGGACATTGAGGACACAGCGGCTGGCGGGAGAGACAGCTGGAGGAGACATGGCAGGTTCTGAGCGCGGCCTGCGCTGCTGTCACTCAGCATCCTCCTGAGGCATTTCCTCGCCCGCCGCCTCCCCGAGGGGCGGGGCTGACCACTCTGGTACCCAGAACCCGCGCGCGGGTGTCCGCGGAGCGCCCCTGCGGAGTGGGCACCCCACCGAGCTGTGCCATGCCAGCCGGAGGCCACCGAGGCGGGAGACGGAACGCAGCCCAGCGCCAGTGAGCGATCACCGAGCAGCAGCCGCCTCCGGGAAGCTCGGCAACCGCAGGAGGGAAGATGAAGGAGATTTGCAGGATCTGTGCCCGGGAGCTGTGCGGAAACCAGCGGCGCTGGATCTTCCACACGGCGTCCAAGCTCAACCTCCAGGTTCTGTTGTCGCACGTCCTGGGCAAGGATGTCTCCCGCGATGGCAAAGCTGAGTTTGCTTGCAGCAAGTGCGCGTTCATGCTCGATCGGATCTATAGATTCGACACCGTCATTGCCCGGATCGAAGCCCTTTCTATTGAGCGCTTGCAGAAGCTGCTGCTGGAAAAGGACCGCCTCAAGTTCTGCATTGCTAGCATGTATCGGAAGAATAACGATGACCCTGGCGCGGAGACCAAGGCGGGGAATGGAACGGTTGACATTTCCGGCTTACCCGATGTCAGATACACTGCACTGCTTCAGGAAGACTTTGCCTATTCAGGGTTCGAGTGTTGGGTAGAAAATGAGGATCAGATTCAGGAGCACAGCTGTCATGCTTCGGAAGGCCCCGGAAATCGACCCAGGAGATGCCGAGGCTGTGCAGCTTTGCGGGTGGCTGATTCTGACTATGAAGCCATTTGTAAGGTACCTCGAAAGGTGGCGAAAAGTATTTCTTGTGGCCCCTCTACCAGATGGTCCACCAGCATTTGCACTGAAGAACCAGCGTTGTCCGAAGTTGGGCCACCGGATTTACCAAATGCGAAGGTACCGCCAGATGGAGAAAGCATGGAGGAAGGGACCCCGGGATCCTCTGTGGAATCTTTGGATGCAAGTATCCAGGCTAGTCCTCCACAACCAAAGGATGAGGAACCTGAGAGAAGTGCAAAGGAACTTGTAAAGTGTGACTGCTGTTCAGATGAACAAGCTCCCCAGCATACGTGTAGCCATAAGCTGGAGCTAGCTCTTAGCATGATTAAAGGTCTTGATTATAAGCCCATCCAGAGCCCCCGAGGGAGCAAGCTTCCTATTCCAGTGAAATCCAATCCATCTGGAACCAGGCCTGGCCATATCATGACAGATGGAGTTAGTTCTGGTTTCCTTAACAGGTCTTTGAAACCCCTTTACAAGACACCTGTGAGTTATCCCTTGGAGATTTCAGACCTGCAGGAGCTGTGGGATGATCTCTGTGAAGATTATCTGCCACTTCGGGTCCAGGTATACAAAATGGCTGCATAGTGCCTTTCTGATTAAAGTTAGCTGGCCTCAGGTGTCACCTGATTTCTATCTAGGGGAAGGTTAATAGTCTAGATTTGAGAAAATTAATCATTGAACACATTTTTGCTTTACCTTTTGCTTCTGTCCATTTTAATAAATGTGACTCACGAAAGTAATTTGCTTTCCACAATACCCTCTTTATAAGATTATCTGTTGGCTTTCCCACTAATTATCAAAATTGTACACGTTTAAGACAGAGACTCATAATTCATTTTTATCCTAAAAAAATTTAATCTTATTTCTGGCACTGGAACTCTTTCCTCTCACTTGTCCTACCGCCTCTCCACTTTTGTTTGTTTTGTTTTCACTTTTAGATTTATGAATATTTTCTCCTGTGAGGGAGTTCTCAAGTTAGTCCACCCTAGAGCATTAAGCCTTTTATCCCCACCTGTGCCTTGAACTGATTAGAGCATAGGGTAAAGGTTTGGGAAGAGCCTATTAATCCACTAAAATATTGTAATATGTGGACAACATTTATAATAAATTAACAGGTCATTTGAGGACTAATAATGACTTTTTCATAAAAGAGACTTGGGAATTCAGAATTTAAAATGTTAAGGCAAAACGTGTCTACAGCCAGTTTGTATAATGAGCTCTATGTGAAGATGTTTGGTGTTGAGCAAGACTTCATCCATTATTGCGTGATAGAGTTTTAACCTGTTTTACTCATGAATTTCGTAATGACTAGAAGATAGCAGTTGTTCTTACTTTGAGCTGTTCATACCAACCTTTTAAATTCGGTTGTGTACAGGGGCCTGACAGATGCTGTCTTGTTTATACAGCAGCAGTAGTTTCAGTTAGCGTTGTGAAACATCTGGCATGTTCTACTTGATACAGATTCTTTAGTGATACTGTTACAGAAGTGGACAATCTAGAAGGTGTTTTTGGAAAGTTTGCTAACCAGTCAACATCATCCCAGAATCTTACAGCTTCTAAATGAAATTGTTGATTGTCACTTGACAGCTTTGAAAAACAGTTCTATTATGTATAAAATTTGCATCACAATAAGAATATGGGAGAAGTATTTTTGAATTTGCAGTAACTTGTCAGAAACAGCATTGTTAGGGAAAAGTATGAATATCCAAAAGTTTAAACTGTGTTTTCATTTATATAAAATGTGTAGGATGCCCAACACTTGCGTACTTTACTTTCGCTCCCTTTTCTTTCATTGAGCTTCACAGCTAAATTTGAGCTTTCCAGTACAGTATTTCTGTGAGCCAACATAGATGTCACAGATTCATCGTAGTGTTTCCGTATTAGGATCTAAAAGTAGTTTGACAGAGTGGATGGGAAATATGACCAATATTGTAGAAATATAGCCCACTTCAAATATGGCCAATATTGAAGAAAGGTGAAGACTTAGAAAACTGCAGTAAAGCAAGAGTTTTTTCCTCCATATTAAATATAAAATACTCTGTTGGTGCCTAGGCTCAACAAAGTTTGGAATTGAGAAGGATTCTAAAGATCATCTCATGCAGTTTCTCAGTTTAGAGATATGGAAAGCTCATGGTTAAATAACTTAGCTCAGGTGGAGTCAAAGGTTCCTAGCCATTCTCATCCAAGACCTTTTTATTCTGTATATTAAATCACATTGCCTGATGGCATTGAATTAAATAAGTACTTATTTTAAGTGCAGGGCTTTCGTTCTATAACCTGAGGATGTCAGGAGGATTCTTTAGGGATAGACCCTGTGAAGAAATTTGGCATCCTAATGAGCACAGTTAAAATATGGTAACTGTACCTTTAGGTCAGATCCCTTTACGTCACTAAATGTAGACATTAGAAAAAAAAATAGCCCTTTAATACAGTATAAGACTTCTGTCACCAGGCTTTACCATCTTTACTGTTTGTTGAATATTAAAACATGGAGAGGAGAGAGAAAACATTCAGCTTGAAGAATTATGGTACTTGATTGCTAAGCTATTTTCTCCAATAATTAAGAATGTGGAGGGAAATAGATTAAGTAGACATAAAGTGTTTGTAGATAAAATGTGTATTTTGGATTCCTGATCTACTGTCTAAGTCTGGTTGACTTTTAAAAGCTTTTTAAGGCCTAGTGTGCTTTATGGCGAAAGCAGAACTAAGTGAGACAAAGGCAGACAGATTTTTGTCTTTCTCTGAACAAGTGTGTATAGAATAGAAGTAAGTGCAAATTATTTTCCTTTAGTTAAATTGTACTCCAAATATGAAGAAAAGCTCTTCTCTCCTAAAGAGGGAGATTGTTCTGTAAGGGCATTTTGATTCCTTTGTTTAATCTGGTTACTGTTAAATGTCACCATCAGAATTCCTCCTGGTTGCCTTTCTCCTTTTTCTTTCTTTCCTTCTTTCTTTCTTATTTTAAAGCTAACGAGAAACAGTGTAGTTCTGCTTGCCAATTTTCTCATATTGTGCAAACTGATTTATTGCCTCCTACAGAATTTATGTCTAAAGACCCAAGGTTTATCACTTATCTAAAGAAAGGTTTGAAGCCTTCTATCTTCTTATTTCCTGAACTAGAAAAGCTATGATAGGAGGGCTGTGGTCTCTTAGTGAACATTATTTCAGTTTTGGCTCATGTGCAGATTCCTTTTCTATCTAAATTCAAAGAGCGAGAGATCTTTGCTTCAAACCTTGCAATGCCAGAACCTGCTCTTGTATGACTGTGATGAATTTATCCCTCTTATAGTTTAGCTACGTAACTCAGATCAGGCCCTTTGCAAGATGTAAGCATTAGATGCTGCTGTATCTTCTATTACTAACAATAGGATAGAAAATTATAGCAGTTTGAGCTCTGTGACTTGCTGTTATGACTAGGAAAATGCTGTTATGACTCGGAAAATGCTGTTATGACAAGAAAAATGCTGTTAATCCAGATCAAAATAACTGCCTTTTAGCCTAAAGGTCTTACATTATGCAGCATTAGGCCTGAAAGGAATTCTCTTTTGTGTTGCTGAAAAGCATTTGTCTTGAGTCAAAAGCAACTTAAAATTATGATTACAACATGATTTTAGTAACTGATACCCTGGAGATTAACACCCATTCGACCAGATCAAGTATTACTGATATCATGCTCTACAAAATCTTCATAGGAGTGATTGGTTTATGTACTTGATACTCACAAGAATTAATTGTCAGCTGTTTACTCAGTGGGCCTTTGATAAGCACTCTTCTGGCAGACTTACCTGCAAGGACTTTTTTTCTCTTTGAGATTTAAAGTAATAAAGTATTAAGAATAAAGAAGAAATAAGCATCTTCCAGCCTTTCGGTCCATATATTACATTCCTAGAAGAAGAGGTTTCCTATGAATATGCATGCCAAGATGGGTTCAGACGAGGTCCAGACTCATTATGTGCTTTTCTGC
>SJYX01011846.1:52861-74643 GCA_006410675.1 Oreotragus oreotragus
AATGAAATTGTTGATTGTCACTTGACAGCTTTGAAAAACAGTTCTATTATGTATAAAATTTGCATCACAATAAGAATATGGGAGAAGTATTTTTGAATTTGCAGTAACTTGTCAGAAACAGCATTGTTAGGGAAAAGTATGAATATCCAAAAGTTTAAACTGTGTTTTCATTTATATAAAATGTGTAGGATGCCCAACACTTGCGTACTTTACTTTCGCTCCCTTTTCTTTCATTGAGCTTCACAGCTAAATTTGAGCTTTCCAGTACAGTATTTCTGTGAGCCAACATAGATGTCACAGATTCATCGTAGTGTTTCCGTATTAGGATCTAAAAGTAGTTTGACAGAGTGGATGGGAAATATGACCAATATTGTAGAAATATAGCCCACTTCAAATATGGCCAATATTGAAGAAAGGTGAAGACTTAGAAAACTGCAGTAAAGCAAGAGTTTTTTCCTCCATATTAAATATAAAATACTCTGTTGGTGCCTAGGCTCAACAAAGTTTGGAATTGAGAAGGATTCTAAAGATCATCTCATGCAGTTTCTCAGTTTAGAGATATGGAAAGCTCATGGTTAAATAACTTAGCTCAGGTGGAGTCAAAGGTTCCTAGCCATTCTCATCCAAGACCTTTTTATTCTGTATATTAAATCACATTGCCTGATGGCATTGAATTAAATAAGTACTTATTTTAAGTGCAGGGCTTTCGTTCTATAACCTGAGGATGTCAGGAGGATTCTTTAGGGATAGACCCTGTGAAGAAATTTGGCATCCTAATGAGCACAGTTAAAATATGGTAACTGTACCTTTAGGTCAGATCCCTTTACGTCACTAAATGTAGACATTAGAAAAAAAAATAGCCCTTTAATACAGTATAAGACTTCTGTCACCAGGCTTTACCATCTTTACTGTTTGTTGAATATTAAAACATGGAGAGGAGAGAGAAAACATTCAGCTTGAAGAATTATGGTACTTGATTGCTAAGCTATTTTCTCCAATAATTAAGAATGTGGAGGGAAATAGATTAAGTAGACATAAAGTGTTTGTAGATAAAATGTGTATTTTGGATTCCTGATCTACTGTCTAAGTCTGGTTGACTTTTAAAAGCTTTTTAAGGCCTAGTGTGCTTTATGGCGAAAGCAGAACTAAGTGAGACAAAGGCAGACAGATTTTTGTCTTTCTCTGAACAAGTGTGTATAGAATAGAAGTAAGTGCAAATTATTTTCCTTTAGTTAAATTGTACTCCAAATATGAAGAAAAGCTCTTCTCTCCTAAAGAGGGAGATTGTTCTGTAAGGGCATTTTGATTCCTTTGTTTAATCTGGTTACTGTTAAATGTCACCATCAGAATTCCTCCTGGTTGCCTTTCTCCTTTTTCTTTCTTTCCTTCTTTCTTTCTTATTTTAAAGCTAACGAGAAACAGTGTAGTTCTGCTTGCCAATTTTCTCATATTGTGCAAACTGATTTATTGCCTCCTACAGAATTTATGTCTAAAGACCCAAGGTTTATCACTTATCTAAAGAAAGGTTTGAAGCCTTCTATCTTCTTATTTCCTGAACTAGAAAAGCTATGATAGGAGGGCTGTGGTCTCTTAGTGAACATTATTTCAGTTTTGGCTCATGTGCAGATTCCTTTTCTATCTAAATTCAAAGAGCGAGAGATCTTTGCTTCAAACCTTGCAATGCCAGAACCTGCTCTTGTATGACTGTGATGAATTTATCCCTCTTATAGTTTAGCTACGTAACTCAGATCAGGCCCTTTGCAAGATGTAAGCATTAGATGCTGCTGTATCTTCTATTACTAACAATAGGATAGAAAATTATAGCAGTTTGAGCTCTGTGACTTGCTGTTATGACTAGGAAAATGCTGTTATGACTCGGAAAATGCTGTTATGACAAGAAAAATGCTGTTAATCCAGATCAAAATAACTGCCTTTTAGCCTAAAGGTCTTACATTATGCAGCATTAGGCCTGAAAGGAATTCTCTTTTGTGTTGCTGAAAAGCATTTGTCTTGAGTCAAAAGCAACTTAAAATTATGATTACAACATGATTTTAGTAACTGATACCCTGGAGATTAACACCCATTCGACCAGATCAAGTATTACTGATATCATGCTCTACAAAATCTTCATAGGAGTGATTGGTTTATGTACTTGATACTCACAAGAATTAATTGTCAGCTGTTTACTCAGTGGGCCTTTGATAAGCACTCTTCTGGCAGACTTACCTGCAAGGACTTTTTTTCTCTTTGAGATTTAAAGTAATAAAGTATTAAGAATAAAGAAGAAATAAGCATCTTCCAGCCTTTCGGTCCATATATTACATTCCTAGAAGAAGAGGTTTCCTATGAATATGCATGCCAAGATGGGTTCAGACGAGGTCCAGACTCATTATGTGCTTTTCTGCGGCATTCTTCAGATTTAAAGTTGGTGTTGAAATATTTAAATTAAACATCTCCCTTTCCATCCAGCCAGTCTTTTTTCTGAGAGCCACTGAGGGATTAGAACATTGGGCTGGAAGTTAGAAGACAGGCCTGTTGCTTATTTGCTTTTGTTTCTGTTGTTCACTCTAAGCAAAAATTTTTGGCTCGNTTGGTGTTGAAATATTTAAATTAAACATCTCCCTTTCCATCCAGCCAGTCTTTTTTCTGAGAGCCACTGAGGGATTAGAACATTGGGCTGGAAGTTAGAAGACAGGCCTGTTGCTTATTTGCTTTTGTTTCTGTTGTTCACTCTAAGCAAAAATTTTTGGCTCGGATAATATTCCAGGCAGCTTCCCTTGTGGCTCAGCTGGTAAAGAATCCACCTGCAATGTGGGAGACCTGGGTTCGATCCCTGGGTTGGGCAGATCCCCTGGAGAAGGAAATGGCAACCCACTCCAGTATCCTTGCCTGGAAAATCTCATGGACAGAGGAGCCTGGTGGGCTGCAGTCCATTGGGTCGCAAAGAGTCGTGCATAACTGAGCGAAAAACACTACTTAATATTCCAGGCATTATGGTAGGCAGTCAGTTTTATAGATATGAAAGAGAAGTTACCAGTTTAAGTGCATTCAGCTTAATTGGATCCTATTTCCAATGTAACTTTGGACAAATTATTTACCTGTTTTAAGTCTCCATTTTCTCACACGTGAGTTGAGAGTGGATCAGATGGTTAGTTTATAAAGTGCCCTTCACCAGTCTAAGAGTCTTTGGTTTGAAGTGACTAAATATGGCTACCTTCCCTGGTATTTAAAACTTGAAGCTATTTTACTTAATTCTGCTTGTTATAGTTTAAATTTGGAAAGTACTTTAAAATAGATGTTGTTGGAACGTTGTTTTACACTGAGGAAGTAAGAAGCTAAGTTTTGTAGAGAATGTTTTATTGTTAAGTGATAAAATTATTTATCAGTAGAATTGTTGTAAATATCTATTAAAAGAATTGCCTCTCCCGTGGTGTGACATAATTCACATAGCTTCAGGGCAAGGCTCCCCATTACACCCACAACAACAAATATCTCATTTTTTTCTAGGAATCCTTATCCTTGCTACTTGTCTCTTTCTCCCTCCCACTATCCAGGCCTGTTGACTCTACTTTCAAAACATGTTCAAATCTATCCATTTATCTTTCCCTCCTTTATTACCACTATAATCCAAAGCAGTATTTTCATTCCCATGCAGCAGCCTCCTAACTGGTCTTCTCATTTCTCCTGATGCCCTACAACAGTTCAGTTATCATATAGCAACTAGAGTGATCTTTTAAAAATTTAAATATAATTGATTACTTCTCTGTTAAAAACACTGCAGTCCATTCCCATGTCAATGAGAATGAACTACAGCCTCATTACCTGTGGTGCGCAGAAGCTATATCTGATCTGGCCCCGCCTGCCTTCCCACTTCATCTTGTGTCAGCATCCCCTGTGGCCATTGTGCTCTGGCCCTGTGTGCTCCAGCAAGGCGACCATTAGCCTTGTGTGGCTGCTGACCACATAAAATGTGGCTAGTCCAAATTGAGAGACGCTATGAGTGTACAGTATACCTCTAATTTTAAAGGAACAATGTAAAGAATTAGTATCTTGTTCATTTTCATATCACATGCATACTTGTGACAATATTTTAAATATAACATATTTGGTCAAAATGTTTCATTGAAGGGTTTCCCTGATAAATCAGTTGGTAAAGAATCCGTGGGCAATGCAGGAGACCCCAGTTCAATTCCTGGGTCAGGAAGATCCCCTGGAGAAGGCATAGGCTATACTCCAGATAGCTCACTCCAGTATTCTTGGGCTTCCCTTGTGGCTCATCAAGACCTAAAGAGCCTCTTGATGAATGTGAAAGAGGAGGGTGAAAAAGTTGGCTTAAAACTCAACATTCAGAAAACTAAGGTCATGGCATTTGGTCCCATCACTTCATGGGAAATAGATGGGGAAACAGTGGAAACAGTGACAGACTATTTTGGGGGGCTCCAAAATCACTGCAGATGGCGACTGCAGCCATGAAATTAAAAGACGCTTGCTCCTTAGAAGAAAAGCTATGACCAACCTAGACAGCATATTCAAAAGCAGAGACTACCTTGCCAGCAAAGGTCCATCTAGTCAAAGCTATGGTTTTTCCAGTAGTCATGTATGGATATGAGAGTTGGACTCTAAAGAAAGCTGAGCACCGAAGAATTGATGCTTTTGAACTGTGGTGTTGGAGAAGACTCTTGAGAGTCCCTTGGACTGCAAGGAGATCCAACCAGTCCATCCTAAAGGAAATCAGTTCTGAATATTCACTGGAAGGACTGATGCTGAAGCTGAAACTCCAATACTTTGGCCACCTGATGTGAAGAACCAACTCATTTGAAAAGATCCTGATGCTGGGAAAAGTTGAAGGTGAGAGGAGAGAGACTGGAGGAGATGGCTGGATGGATGGATGGCATCACCGACTAAATGGACATGAGTAAACTCCGGGATTTGGTGATGGACAGGGAAGCCTAGCATGCTTCAGTCCATGGGGTTGCAAAGAGTCGGGCATGACTGAGCGACTGAACTGCACTGAACTGTGGCTCAGCTGGTAAAGAATCCGCCCGTGATGCGGGAGACCTTCATTTCGATCCCTGGGTTGGGAAGATCCCCTGGAGAAGGAAAGGGCTACCCACTCCAGTATTCTGGCCTAGAGAGTCAGACACAATTGAGTGGCAAAATGTTTTATTAAAATTAAGTGTGTTTATTTTTACTTTAGTCAATGAAGATGCTAGAACATTTTGAATTATACGTATAACACATTATATTTCTGTTGGAAAGTACTTCTCCATCCACAAAGGGCTTTTTATTTCCCAGGGTCATATCTACCCTAGGTCTTTTCCATGAGTTGTTCCACTGCCTAGATCTTTGCATTGCTGGTTCCTTATCAGGTAGATCTTCATTTAAATGCTGTCTGAAAAAGACCTCCCACTGATCAGCCAATTTAGAGTAACCTAATGACTTTGCCTTTGACTGTGTGGATCACAATAAACTGTGGAAAATTCTGAAAGAGATGGGAATTCCAGACCACCTAACCTGCCTCTTGAGAAATCTGTATGCAGGTCAGGAAGCAACAGTGAGAACTGGACATGGAACAACAGACTGGTTCCAAATAGGAAAAGGAGTACGTCAAGGCTGTATATTGTCACCCTGCTTGTTTAACTTATATGCAGAGTACATCATGAGAAACGCTGGACTGGAAGAAACACAAGCTGGAATCAAGATTGCTGGGAGAAATATCAATAACCTCAGATATGCTGATGACACCACCCTTATGGCAGAAAGTGAGGAGGAGCTAAAAAGCCTCTTGATGAAAGTGAAGGAGGAGAGCGAAAAAGTTGGCTTAAAGCTCAACATTCAGAAAACGAAGATCATGGCATCCGGTCCCATCACTTCATGGGAAATAGATGGGGAAACAGTGGAAACAGTGTCAGACTTTATTTTTGGGGGCTCCAAAATCACTGCAGATGGTGATTGCAGCCATGAAATTAGAAGACGCTTACTCCTTGGAAGAAAAGTCATGACCAACCTAGATAGTATATTCAAAAGCAGAGACGTTACTTTGCCGACTAAGGTCTGTCTAGTCAAGGCTATGCTTTTTCCTGTGGTCATGTATGGATGTGAGAGTTGGACCATGAAGAAGGCTGAGCTCCGAAGAATTGATGCTTTTGAACTGTGGTGTTGGAGAAGACTCTTAAGAGTCCCTTGGACTGCAAGGAGATCCAACCAGTCCATTCTGAAGGAGATCAGCCCTGGGGTTTCTTTGGAAGGAATGATGCTAAAGCTGAAACTCCAGTACTTTGGCCACCTCATGCAAAGAGCTGACTCATTGGAAAAGACTCTGATGCTGGGAGGGATTGGGGGCAGGAGGAGGAGGGGGCGACCGAGGATGAGATGGCTGGATGGCATCACGGACTCGATGGACGTGAGTCTGAGTGAACTCCGGGAGATGGTGATAAACAAGGAGGCGAGGCCTGGCGTGCTGCGATTCATGGAGTCGCAAAGAGTCTGACACGACTGAGCGACTGAACTGAACTGAATGACTTTGTCCTGCTTCCCTGTTTCCTTGTCACTATCTTTTATTTTGTGTATTTCCTTGTTCCTTTATTCTATAGCTCCCCACTCCCCCTCCCATAGTGCTTTGCATATTAGGGTACTTCGCAGATGTTTTTTTAAAATGATGAACAGCACTGGGAGAATAGAAAAGATATTTCTTCTGAAATCTTTATTAAGAAAGAAACTGAAAGGCACTCAGTTGTGTCTGACTGTGCGACCCCATGGGCTGTAGCCTGCCAGGCTCCTCTGTCCTTGAAATTCTCCAGGCCAGAATACTGGAGTGGGTAGCCGTTCCCTTCCCAACCCAGGGATTGAAACCAGGTCTCCCGCATTGCAGGCAGATTCTTTACCATCTGAGCCAGGAGGAAAGCCCATCCTTCCAGTCAGTTGCTAATCAGGAAGTGGTTTAAGGTCAGCTGTAACCCCACAGCCTGGAAGGTGGTAGTCAGAACTTGAATGTGTGAGGTAAAGAAAAAATGAAGAGCAGTTGCCTGTTTTCTCTTCCAAATGGATTTGTATTTTCCCTAATTGGGAGTGGGAGAGAAGAGGGGAGGCAGCAGGGAGAGAAAAGGTGGAATTCAATGCCACAGTGAATTGCTAAAGTTTTAATTCTGTATCTTAGCTCATAATGAATATTAGGTCAAATTCAATAAGTTTATCGTAGTCTGATGGATTGTCCCAAATATAAGTAGATGTGTTTTACTCCTAAGTCTTTTTGATGAACTGATATTCCTATAAAACATACCTCCTTCTGTGAATTGCTAAAGTTTTAATTCTGTATCTTAGCTCATAATGAATATTAGGTCAAATTCAATAAGTTTATCGTAGTCTGATGGATTGTCCCAAATATAAGTAGATGTGTTTTACTCCTAAGTCTTTTTGATGAACTGATATTCCTATAAAACATACCTCCTTCCAAGACCTTATGGATTTTAAATTCTAATTTTTATTTTTTACTTTGAAATAATTTCAAACTTAGAGAAGTCTTAAGAGAAGTACAAAGAACTCCCAAGTTCACCAGTTGCTAATATTTACTCAGATTTATCAGTTGCTAATATGTTGCTGCAATTGCTTTATTACTCCAACTATCTGTAGACACATTTTTTATTTCTGAATTATTTGAGAATTAATCGCAGATATAGTATATCTTTATGCTCAATAAGCATGTAATTCCTAAAGATAGCATAACAACAATTCAGTTACCAAAGTTAGGAAATTTAGTATTGATTAAATACTATTATCTAATATATGCTTCATATTTGAAATCTACTTATTTTTCTAATAATGTGAAATAAGCATACGATAAGGAAGGTAGTTGAACTATAACTTTTTCTCCCGTAGGGATGGTAGAAATTTGATCTTTTGAATTCCCTGATTGAAAATAGAATATAGCAAATATTTGGTCATCATGAGTGTTTTTTAAAATCCTCCCTTCTTTTTAATTTCTGAATTACTTGCTTTGAGTAGTGTTTGTGTAGGTTCATACAGAAAGGTAGGAATGGTAGCTTGGGAGTAAGTGACTTGATAAGTCGTAATAAGGAACAAAACTTTTCCTTGTCTTCATACTGATGATCCATTCAGCAGCCGTAATTTTCTGAGTCTCTGGCAAAAGAGGCCGAAAACATTTAAAGATAAAATTTATTGTCAGGTACACTTAACTTGGCTTGTGCTTTTTCCTAGCCCGTGACTGAAGACTTACTCAAACCACAGAAGTTGAATTCAAGTGAGACCGGTACAACTCAGCAGCCTGTATCTGATTCCCATCTGGCAGAACTCCAGGAAAAAATCCAGCAAACAGAGACCACCAATAAGGTATGATCAAAACCATGCCCTTGGGGATCACAGGGTTTCTTTATATTCTTAGAAGTGTAGCTCTTTCCTTTCTGTCTCAAGTGTTTTAGGCTGTTCTGCACAAATCAGAATTTCTGCTGTCTTTTAGGTCTGAAATTAAAACCTGAATATGGTTTTTAACTGTATAAGGTACTGAGACAAGAAGTTTATGCTTTTGATTTAACTTTTGACCTTTATGTAGCCCACGGGTTTTAACATCTGCTTAGAAGAAAATTCCCATAATTTGGGATGCAGCACTCCTGGCTTGTACCCTTGTTGTGTCCTGTCATGTAGTAGATTGCAAAAGCTCCTTGGTCTTTGTGTAAAGGCTCCATAGTGACTCATACGGACAAGTACCCCCAGTACAGAAAGCACAGCTCATGAGAGTTGAAGCAACTGAGTACTGAAGGAAGTATTTCATATCTCCTGCTACTTTGTCTTGCTGACTAATGGTTACCCTGTGTGGGGGAAAATAACAATGTAACATCCCCTAAGAAATCCTTTAAACCTAGATTTGAGGACAGATTTCATGGTTGCATTTGAGAGTAAAAGAAATCATTGACCTACCAAACTGTTTTTCTTTACTGAATTCAGGTTCTTCAAGAAAAACTGAATGAAATGAGCTGTGAACTGAAGTCTGCTCAGGAGTCATCTCAGAAGCAAGATGATACAATTAGAAACCTCAAGGAAACTCTGAAAAGCAGGGAAAATGAGGTAAAATGTTTGGCAATCGTGGACCTATGAGGAAATGGTTTTTCCCATCAAAGTAGACAAGTATCCTATAATTTGTAGAAATGGGTATTTTCAGCCTAACAGATCTTAGAGAAATGGTAGTGTCATCTAGACTGGTATTTTGGAATAGTCCTGCTACTAAAATCTGTATAGGTGAGATAAGAAGATAATGGAGTTTATACTTAGTTTGCTAACACGTTTGGTACCCCCTCTCGTTTACAGACTGAGGAGTTGTACCAGGTGATTGAAGGTCAAAACGACACAATGGCTAAGCTTCGAGAAATGCTGCACCAGAGTCAGCTTAAACAGCTCCAGGTATGTGAGGGTCACCCAGGACAGGAGGCGTCCCTTGAGGATGTGCCACTCTCAGCCACAGGTCTCGTTGGTCTTCTTGGCTGCTCAGTGCCGGCCCTTCTTGTGACGATGCGTTTCACTCTCTTTTCAGAACTCGGAGGGTACTTCCCCAGCTCAGCAACAGGTGGCTCTGCTTGATCTTCAGAGTGCTTTATTCTGCAGCCAGCTCGAAATACAGAAGCTCCAGAGGGCACTACGACAAGAAGAACGGCAGCTGGTGGATGCTAGACGATGCGTGCGGTTTGTAGAGGCTGCAGCACAGGAGAGAGAACAGCAGAAAGAGGCTTCTTGGAAACATAACCAAGTAAATCATTAATCATTGTGTGGCAGTGTGTAAAGGTGAACTTTACCCTGGAAATAACTTTTTATAAGGATAGCTTGTGTTGAACTTACTTAATCTAAGTGATTCATTTCAACGGGCTGTGTTCTGGAAATACAAGAGTGAATATCACAGGCGCATTCCTCCTAAGTTACTTGTAAATATAGTATGAGAGACAGTCATGTAAACAGCATTTCAGTGTGGTAAATGCTGTAGAAGAGACATAGGCATCCTATGGGAATATACAGTGTGGTAAATATTGTAGAGGAGGCATAAGGATCCTATAGGAATATATAGGGAGAGCTGAGGGAGCTAGGGAAAGCTTCACAAAGGAACATATTGTCTAAGATTATTCTTGAAGGGTGGGTAAAAGTCAGTGAGACAGAAAAGCAGGAAGACCAACCAAGTGAGAGGAATGACATGCATAGTTAGCCATGTGTGCTTTTTTAAAAAATTAAAATATGTAATTCTTAAATAGTTTCTTGTTAGCTTGGGAAAAATGCTCCCAGTTCTTTTTTAAGATTTAAAAGGATGGGTAGTAATCGTGTATCCTTGAGCTTATTGGTAAAATAAAGGATCCACGTTTATACTGGAACCAAATCCCACTTCGTGCTTATATAGATATATCACTTTTAAGCCAAACAGTAAGTATTGAATCATAGTACTAATACTCCCATCCACAGTTCCCATAGTTTCCCTCATCCTATTTGACCTTTGTAGTATTTCTTTCGTAATTTTAAGAATGGCACTTTTTGCTACTTTATTTTTTTGTTCTCAATGCCTTGAAAGTTTTAAGGCCTCCGTATCTAATGACCATGTGCAAATTTTAGATTATTTGAGAAAGGGAATCTGTTTAATTCAGGAATTGCGAAAAGCCCTACAGCAGCTACAAGGAGAACTTCAGAGTAAGAGCCAACAGCTTCATACCCTGGAGGCTGAAAAATATAATGAGATTCGCACCCAAGAGCAGCACATTCAGCACCTCCACCACAGTCTGAGTCACAAAGAGCAGCTGCTTCAGGTGAGTCCACAGAGTGATTCAGCTAAAACTGGGTTCACAGGACACGGGCGTTATGTTCATATCATCTCAAAGTGTCTGTCCACTTGTGTTGGGTACCTGCTACATGGAGAACATTGAGGTGTGGGAACCAGGAGGATTCAAAAGAAATAGGAAGTACGATCAGTGAACTGAGATGATAACCAGCAAGTGCAGGAAATAAGAACTACAGACCTGAAAGACCTAAGCAGTAAATGTTCAGCCAGTAGTTATTAAGCATCTCTGTGAGTCAGATACCAGGCCAGGAATGGGGGAGATGAAGAGAAGATATGTTTTCTGTTCCCACTGAAGACCTCTATGTATCCAGTTATTTAGATGATATAATGTAAGTTACAGGGAAAAAAATGGAAGACTAAGGAAGAGAGTGGTCAGTTCTACCACCTACTCTAAGATTTAGTCACATTGAACACCTTATACTGCACTGACCATATGATTCTTTTCATAATACGCATACATATATTATACCTACATTTTTTTCTGTGACAGAAATACCCTACACAGCCTCTTGGGAAACCCCTAGTGCTTGCTTTAAGAGCAGATGTAACCTCCTTCATGCGAGCTTCAGTGACACCTTCAGGCAGAGTTAGACAATGCGTCCTGTGTTCCCCCAGGGGATGTGTTTATGAATACTCACATATATATGATGGAGAATTGTTAGCACTTTGTGTGTCTGTTATCTCTGCTAAACTGTGTTCCCCTTGAGAGTGATCACATTGTGTTTTTTATCCTGAAACACTAACAGATTACTTGACACAGTGTAGGAATTCAGTTAATACTAAGTAAAATGAATAAAGGAAATTGTTTCTTGGTCCTGTTAGGAATTTCGGGAGCTCCTGCAGTACCGAAATAACTTGGACAAAACCCTTGAAGCAAATGAAATGTTGCTTGAGAAACTTAGGCAAAGAATACAAGATAGAGATGCTGCCCTAGAGGTATGTTCCATAATTCTTCTCGTGATGGTATGGGTTATTCATTCTGTCCCCAGAGGGACTATAGAAATGTGTGTTAACTGAATTTGCTGCTTTCTGGAGTTGGTTTTCTATTCTTTTATATTTGGAATCTTATTGAATAAGCGTAATCAGAATAGTGGCTCTTACGGAGCTTTGGGATGCTTACTGCTTGCAGCGGGCTATAGATGAAAAGTTCTCCAGCCTAGAAGAAAAGGAAAAAGAACTGCGTCAACTTCATCTTGCCATAAGAGAGCGAGATCACGACTTAGAGAGGCTGCGCGGTATCCTCTCTTCCAATGAAGCTACCATGCAGGTGAGAGCAAACTCCGTCATGACTTGGCATCCCTCTCCCACTTGGATACTAAGCCGGAAGCATCACCCCTTCCATCATTTGCTGAAAATCAGGATATTTGTTTTATATATTAAAAAATGCAAAACCAAACAAAAATAGCAGTCATTAGTTCTGTTATCATAGACTATGGAGTGAGAAGTTTTAGCACTTCCAGTATGAACTTTGTAGGACAGGGCAGTGAATATGGATTCATAGTTCTAATTTATTTCTAATCCTTGTCAGTGTTTATATGCTTTTGTAGAACCATTGCTCAGATGCAACTATTATTTTGTATTTTTCTCATTAATATTATGTACATATCTGTGTATAACCACAGTCAGGAGTTCCTGTTTCTCTTCTTAATATTTACTCTGGGCTATTTTTGTATATTTCTTTTAGATTTTTAATATCTAACCATCTGGAACTTTTTAAAGAAGTTCTTCACTTCTTCCAAAATACTTCATTTAGGACATACATTATATCTATCTCTCTACAAACTAGATAAGAGTTTCTAATAACAAAAAATAGACTAATATGGCATTGTTAGATTAGATACAAAGTTTTTCCTTTTGCAAGATAAATAGAAAAGATAATATAGGAGATAATGTAAAGGTGGGTCAGGTCTGTATGCTGAGGAGCGTTGGGCTCTCTGACTTAGCAACTGCTGTCTCTATGACTGTAGAGTATGGAGAGTCTCCTGAGGTCCAAAGGCCTGGAAGTGGAACAGTTGTCTGCCACCTGTCAGAACCTCCAGTGGCTGAAAGAAGAAATGGAAACCAAATTTAGCCGTTGGCAGAAGGAGCAAGAAAGCATCATTCAGCAGCTACAGACATCTCTGCATGACAGGAACAAAGAAGTGGAGGCAAGGATTTAGTTAACTTACAGGCAGTCGGTTTAGTGATGACATAATCTCAGTCTTGGATTAGGACTCTTGAGGTCTGAGAGGCTGGTGACCCAAGTGTTTAATTCTGTCCTGTGCCTGGGCAGGTCATTGGCTATCATGGGAATTTTTTCCCTACACCTCTAAACTCAAGGGGACAGTTATCTTTCTCAAAGAAGCTATGTGAGAATTAATGAGATCTAAAAAATATACCCACAGTATGATGAGTAACCTTTGTTATGGTGTGTATACTGTGTTGGGCACTATTTTAAGAGCTTACTGCTACTGCTTAGTTGCTTCGCTCATGTCTGACTCTTTGCAACCCTATGGACTGTAGCCCACCAGGCTCCTCTGGCCATGGGATTCTCCAGGCAAGAATACTGGAGTGGGTTGCCATGCCCTCCTCCAGGGGATCTTTCCCACCCGGGAATCAAACCCTGGTCTCCTGCATTGCAGGCAGAGTCTTTACCACTGAGCCACCAGGGAAGCCCCATTTTAAGAGCTTAATGGATATTAATTCACTGAATCCTTGCAAACCTATGAGGTACATACTGTTATTCCTCTTTTACAGTCAAGGGAACAGACTTCTGAAGTGAATTAACTTGTCTAAAGTGACATAGCTGATAAGTGGTATAACCAGTGTGCCACCCAGATGGCGTGGCTCCACAGTTTCAACCACCATGTATTACCTCCTGATGTGGACCTGGGAGCTACATCACCGTGCTTATAAGAACAGCGCTTGTTGTTTTTTTGCAGTTTATCATTGTGTGTTGCCCTATAAAGTTAAACTGGGGAGAAAATAAATGAACTGAGTGCCCTTTTATCCCCATCTAATACTGTTACATGCCCTGAACATATAAAGAAAGGACTTATTTTAGAAAACAACATATAAGTTGCCATTCTAAGTTGTTTTTTCCCCTGTATTATTAATGTTCCTTCCTTGAGTGTGTATTGACAGTCTTTTATGTGCCAGGCCTGTGCTATATCTGGGGCAGCAAAAATGAGTAAAACATCATACTTGCTGTCTCTTCTGTGATAGATTCTTTTAAGCCCTTTGATGTGTATTAGAGGTAATTGTTTCCTCCAGAACTTACACTCTGTCTCCTGTATTAGGATCTTACCGCAACATTGCTCTGCAAACTTGGACCAGGGCAGAGTGAGATAACTGAGGAGCTGTGCCAGCGTCTACAGCGGAAAGAACGGATGCTGCAGGACCTTCTGAGTGATCGGAACAAGCAAGCGGTGGAATATGAAATGGAGATTCAGGGCCTGCTTCAGTCCATGAGCACCAGAGAGCAGCAGAGCCAAGTAAGGACTAATGCACAGGCTGGGAGAGCATCGCCCTGTACATTTAGAGTCCACACTATGGAAAGCATCAGACCCTTGTAATCTGTAAAATTAATGCTGTCTTAAGTCCATTCTATGAGCTTTTTTTCCTTCAGCCTATTGACTAGACTATAGTTTTACTTGAATCATCAAGTGAAAGTCACTCAGTCGTATCCAACTCTGTGACCCCATGGACTATACAGGTCTTGAAATTCTTCAGCCAGAATACTGGAGTGGGTAGCCATTCCCTTTTTCAGAGGATCTTCCCAACTCAGAGATCAAAACCACGTCTCCTGCATTGCAGGCGGATTTTTTTTACCAGCTGAGCCACCAGGGACACCCATATGAACTATTTCTAGAACACTTTGCTTTTGGAGGGTGCCTTAATAATACATATTCCCACTCATTAAGTTCATTATGTATTGATAACATTTTCCTTTCCTTAATGTTCCGATCATTTTGACTGAAATATGGGGTTCTGAAGTGTTTTGATTTTGATTCTAAATTATCAAGACTTGAGTGATATTTTGTTTCTACCTAAGATATGGGGAAGCTTATTCTTTGTACATTTTCTCTTAATTCATGTAAAATCTGAGTTACCTTAAGAGGGAAGAAAAGATTTTTTTCAAAGCCATGATGAGAATAAACAATCTCACAGTAATATGGGATATAGTAATTTCAAAATAACAATGCACAAATATTTCAAAAGCAAATTCTTAATTTATCCTCATTTCCATATATCTTTCTCCTAAAGGCTAGAGTCTGGTATAGTTGGCTGTGCTACATTTATTTCAGGGACCAGTCACTCAGAACTCCCCCTAGTCAGTTTTCAGAGGGAAATAGATTCTTTTCATTTGCCTATGTTATTTGACCGTAATAGTCTCTAATGCCTCCTTATAGTATGGGATGGTTATATTCCACTCATCCAGTTCTTAGGTCCACTGAAGTAAATACATTTTGTGAGAAACATGCTGCTTTGTCCTGCAGAAACTGCTTTTAGAATGACCTAACAAAATCATTGTAAATTATTTAAAAATTTAGCAGGAGACTAATGAGTCCTTGAGTTTTCTTTTTCACCCTTTTGTCATGTGAAAGAATTAGTCTTATTACACTTAATATACACATATATGTTGTGTATGTGTTGGTAGTAAAATAATGGAATCTAAGAGATGCCTGCAATTACAAAAGATCTTCAGCTCGAGGAAGAGTAGTGATTGTATTCTTCTAGATGTGCTTCTTGAATTTTATATGCAGAACAGTCCCTCAGATAGCTTTTAAAAAACATAGCCTCAAAAATCTGCATTTCTTACAAGTTTCCAGATGATGGTGATGCTGCTGGTCCATGAACCACACTTGGAGGAGTGGTGCTAAAAGCAGCATCACTGGAGAAAGAGTCAAGCCAGTTAGATCCTAGGTCTGACACAAGATATCTTGTGTATTATTTACTCTGTTTCTTCCCATAATCTAGCAGATTTTTATTAAGGCAAATTAATAACGTACTGTTACCTCCAAGATGGTTATGTCCAAATCCCTAAAGAGTCTGAATTTTCCATGCTAAAACTAGAAGGTTATTCTTTTATTTCTCTTAGAAGTCATGACGAGGGCTCAGCTTCTTGTTTAAAATAGTAGTAATTCTCACCAGAGATAGCTGATGCTATATCTGACATATCCATCATCTTACATTCTTAGTAATTTTAGTCTTAGTTTATTATTTCTGGATTTTCTGATTAAATGCAGACTTTCTTTGTGGTGTGCATGCTAAGTTGCTTCCGTTGTGTCTGACTCTGTGTGACCCTGTTGACTATAGGCCACCAGGCTCCTCTGTCCATATGGATTCTCCAAGCTGGAACACTGGAGTGGGTCGCCACGCCCTCCTCCAGGGCATCTTCCCAACCCAGAGATCGAACCCATGTTTCTTATGTCTCCTGTGCTGGTGGGCAGGTTCTTTATCAATTTTTTCCTTATTGTGCCATCATGTGTCTTAGTAAACTATGGGATTTCAAATGAAATAAACTGGTGTGATTTTGAGGTCCAGATTCTCCTGGTCATGTGGTCTGATAAAAATGTTTCTGTGTGATTCATTCAATATCTAGGTCTTGAGTGCCTACATATTGAGTGCCTTCTATGGGCCAGACCCTGTTCTGGGAGCTTGGGATTCAGCACTGAATAAAACATCACAGTGCTTGCTCTTAGAAAACTTTCATCCAATTGCAGGTGTTGGGGGAGAGAGAGACCATAATAGATATATTGATTACTGGTAAGTGTAATGTAAAAAAATATATATATAGCAGGTCAGCAGAAATTGGGAGTGGAGATGAGCTTGCTGCATTTAGATAGGAAATACAGAAAAGGCCAATCTGAAAAGTTGAAATTTGGCAAAGACCTTGAAAAAGGAAATGGCAACCCATTCCAGTATTCTTTCCTGGAGAATTACATGAACAGAGAAGCCTGATGGGCTACAGTTCATGGAATCACAGAGTCAGAAACAACTGAGTGACTGACACTTTCCTAGACACTTGAAGGGAGCAAACCATGCAAATGACAAATGTTTGAGCAAAGACCATCCATGCCAAAGGCACATGTATCCCCAAGTAAAGAAAGACATCAGTTACCCAGTTCAATACGTTATTAGCCTGGCATTTCTGGCAGAACCAATTTCAGATTAGTTATCTATGATAGACATGTTGCGTTCTGTTTTTCCAATATTCTGTCTATGAGAGACTTTCTTTCCACCCCTTGACTATTTTTTCCTGTAAACTGAAAGCAAGGAGACGATTTCTTAGAGCCCCACTAACTTTTTTTTAAATGGTTGGTTTTTAACAAATGACATCAGAACACAAATTTTTAGAGTCTCTCTCTCATGTTGTGTGTGATTTCCTTACTAGGCTGCTGCAGAAAAGATGGTACAAGCTCTAATGGAAAGAAATGCAGAATTACAGGCCCTGCGGCAATATTTAGGAGGGAAAGATTTCATGATGTCCCAAGCACCCCTCTCTAACCGACCAGCTGAAGTTACCTCCATCAGCCCCCATCTTGGAGAGCAAACTGATCAAGTAAGAACTATAGACTTGTATAGATGTTTATGCCAGCTGCATTTTCTTTTTATATCTGAGGCATAAGTATGATAATTTTAATACCAGATTGTGTGAGGATATTCCAAGTCCTGTCATTGTGATCATGGTTGCTGTATCTTCCTAAATCCCCTGACTCTTCCAATTTTTAGGGTTCAGTGTATATACCCTCCAGAGATGATAGTACTTCATTGACCGCCAAAGGGGATGCTAGCATACCCAGGTCCTCGTTAGGTAAGTATCAAATTTGATTTCAGTAAGGAATCTCTGTCTTTCCTTCTTGTAACACTCTGTTAACAGATTTGGCTAAGATTCTCTTTCTCTTCCTACCTTAATGAAAAAAATAAGCTTGGATTCCACTGAAAGACTGAAGAGATGTCTATTCTAGGGAGAACTGACTTTACCTTACATTGAATTAAAGCTATTGTTCTGGCTATACAATTTGGCCCAAAGAAGCTGCATCCTAATTTTCCTTTTCAGATAGCTTTGCAGGGACTCAAGAATGCAGGAGGCAGTGTTTTCAAACCTGCCCAACAAGACCATGGGGCTGATACCTTCTCCTGTCTTTGAAGCAAGCTGAGGCTCCTTACTGTGCCTAGACATAATTTACGTTACAGTATTAGGAAGAGCAGGCAGTGTACATTGAGTGATTTGCCGAGCTTTGCCCCATCCAAGAGGTGATTGTAGGCCTTGAACTCCATAAAAGTAACTGAATTATATGTGAGGTGTAAGCAAAATTCAAAATGAATGCCTTAGATTAGTCTCAGAGACCAAAATATTAGGATCTGGAGAAGTGTTACAGAAACAGGGGCTCACCATGATTAGTGACTTGGTGACTAGAGTGCTGATAGAAGTGTTGTGGACTTGAAGAATTAACTTACAGTTTTTTAAATGATTTTCAGAATGTAAAAACTTTTTGTCTGTTTTATAGTATAGGGCATTGTGGAATTCATAGGTAAGCTGTGCAAGTAATCATTTTTTAGTGGGAAACTTTAGTCAAAGAGTAAAGATGCTGGATTTGTTTCATTTACTCCCTATTTACCTTTTTAAAAAAGCATCTTTCCCCAATTTACTTTGTAAATTTCAAACCTATATGAAAGTGGCAAAAATAGTACAGTGAATACCCATGTACATTTTTATTAAGATTCACCAACTGTTAAAATTTTGCCACTTTTGCATTATTTCTTGCATGTATGTGCGTGTATACACAGATGTAATGTTTTTTCTGAACCATTTAAAAGTTACAAAGATCATGACACTTCACCCCTAAATACCTCGTTAAACAAGAGCAGCCTCCTGGGTAACTAAAATTACCATGTTCAGTCAGTGTAGCTTTAACACAGTCCTAGCATCTACTGTGCAGTCTGTTTTCAGGGTTTCCGTTGTCCCTGTAATACTCTTGATAGCTGTTTGTTTTCTTCCCTCCCTACTGTCATGGTTCTTTAGTCTCCTTTTTACTCCCTATTTACCTTTTTAAAAAAGCATCTTTCCCCAATTTACTTTGTAAATTTCAAACCTATATGAAAGTGGCAAAAATAGTACAGTGAATACCCATGTACATTTTTATTAAGATTCACCAACTGTTAAAATTTTGCCACTTTTGCATTATTTCTTGCATGTATGTGCGTGTACACACAGATGTAATGTTTTTTCTGAACCATTTAAAAATTACAAAGATCATGACACTTCATCCCTAAATACCTCGTTAAACAGGAGCAACCTCCTGGGTAACTAAAATTACCATGTTCAGTCAGTGTAGCTTTAACATAGTCCTAGCATCTACTGTGCAGTCTATTTTCAGGGTTTCCGCTGTCCCTGTAATACTCTTGATAGCTGGTTGTTTTCTTCCTCCTGTCATGGTTCTTTAGTCTCCTTTAATCTAGAACCATTTTCTAGCCTCTTTTGTCTTTTTTTGGCAGTAGCAGTTTTTTCAATTAAAGTATAGTTGATTTATAATGTTGTGTTTGTTCCCAGTGTACAGCAAAGTGATTCTGTTGTATATATCTTTCTCAGATTCTTTTGCATTATGGTTTACTATAGGTTATTGAATACAGCTCCCTTTGCCATACAGTAGGACCTTGTTTTCTATCCATTCTGTATATAATAGTTTGCATCTGCCAGCCCCCAATTCCCAATCCAGCCCTCCACCATCCCCGCTTGGCAGCCACAAGTCTGTTCTCTGACACTGGCTGTTTCATTCATTTTGTTAGTATTCAGTTTTGGCTCTTTCTTCCTCATTATTGTTGAACTAACTTTACCCATTAATAATAAAACATTAAAATGGTTCAAAGCTCAAAAATACAGAAAAGTGTATTCAGAAGTCCCATCTACTTCTCTGTCCTTTCTCTCCTGTTTTCACTCATCCTCTGAAGGCAACTGGTTTCATTTCTGAGGTATCCTTCCTGTGTTTCTTTTTACAGAAGTAAGCAGACTAATCCTATGTGTATATGTAACATGCATGCATCCCCTTTTCCTAACATAAAACATATTCCGTAGATGTATTCTTTTCTAAACAGCTTGTTGTACTTAATATCTTAGAAATCACTCCATGTCAGTTCATAAAGATATTCCTCATTCTTTCTTAAAGCTATATATAGAACTTCATTGTGTGGATATACTGTACATATTCAATCTTCTTTTTATAGGCTTATAGATGGATTGCAGTGTTTTGTTATTACAAATAATGCTGCAGAGAACGTCCTGTGTATATATGTTTTGTTGTTATTGGATTGTATCTTAGAATAAATTTCTCAGAAATAAGGCAACACAGATCNCTTACTAGGCTGCTGCAGAAAAGATGGTACAAGCTCTAATGGAAAGAAATGCAGAATTACAGGCCCTGCGGCAATATTTAGGAGGGAAAGATTTCATGATGTCCCAAGCACCCCTCTCTAACCGACCAGCTGAAGTTACCTCCATCAGCCCCCATCTTGGAGAGCAAACTGATCAAGTAAGAACTATAGACTTGTATAGATGTTTATGCCAGCTGCATTTTCTTTTTATATCTGAGGCATAAGTATGATAATTTTAATACCAGATTGTGTGAGGATATTCCAAGTCCTGTCATTGTGATCATGGTTGCTGTATCTTCCTAAATCCCCTGACTCTTCCAATTTTTAGGGTTCAGTATATATACCCTCCAGAGATGATAGTACTTCATTGACCGCCAAAGGGGATGCTAGCATACCCAGGTCCTCGTTAGGTAAGTATCAAATTTGATTTCAGTAAGGAATCTCTGTCTTTCCTTCTTGTAACACTCTGTTAACAGATTTGGCTAAGATTCTCTTTCTCTTCCTACCTTAATGAAAAAAATAAGCTTGGATTCCACTGAAAGACTGAAGAGATGTCTATTCTAGGGAGAACTGACTTTACCTTACATTGAATTAAAGCTATTGTTCTGGCTATACAATTTGGCCCAAAGAAGCTGCATCCTAATTTTCTTTTTCAGATAGCTTTGCAGGGACTCAAGAATGCAGGAGGCAGTGTTTTCAAACCTGCCCAGCAAGACCATGGGGCTGATACCTTCTCCTGTCTTTGNCCTTACATTGAATTAAAGCTATTGTTCTGGCTATACAATTTGGCCCAAAGAAGCTGCATCCTAATTTTCTTTTTCAGATAGCTTTGCAGGGACTCAAGAATGCAGGAGGCAGTGTTTTCAAACCTGCCCAGCAAGACCATGGGGCTGATACCTTCTCCTGTCTTTGAAGCAAGCTGAGGCTCCTTACTGTGCCTCAACATAATTTACGTTACAGTATTAGGAAGAGCAGGCAGTGTACATTGAGTGATTTGCCAAGCTTTGCCTCATCCAAGAGGTGATTGTAGGCCTTGAACTCCATAAAAGTAACTGAATTATATGTGAGGTGTAAGCAAAATTCAAAATGAATGCCTTAGATTAGTCTCAGAGACCAAAATATTAGGATCTGGAGAAGTGTTACAGAAACAGGGGCTCACCATGATTAGTGACTTGGTGACTAGAGTGCTGATAGAAGTGTTGTGGACTTGAAGAATGAACTTACAGTTTTTTAAATGATTTTCAGAATGTAAAAACTTTGTGTCTGTTTTATAGTATAGGGCATTGTGGAATTCATAGGTAAGCTGTGCAAGTAATCATTTTTTAGTGGGAAACTTTAGTCAAAGAGTAAAGATGCTGGATTTGTTTAATTTACTCCCTATTTACCTTTTTAAAAAAGCATCTTTCCCCAATTTACTTTGTAAATTTCAAACCTATATGAAAGTGGCAAAAATAGTACAGTGAATACCCATGTACATTTTTATTAAGATTCACCAACTGTTAAAATTTTGCCACTTTTGCATTATTTCTTGCATGTATGTGCGTGTACACACAGATGTAATGTTTTTTCTGAACCATTTAAAAATTACAAAGATCATGACACTTCA
>SJYX01011846.1:78372-106964 GCA_006410675.1 Oreotragus oreotragus
TTTTTTTTTTTTTAAGTCACAGAATCTTCACATCCCTGAAAAACTCAAGTTGCTTCTTCAACTAGGGTCTCACTAGTAATTCTGCAGGTTTGCAGCCAATGTGCAGGGATATGAGACAAATTTCCTAGAGAGTAGGGAAGGAATATAGTGACTCATACACTTTTAAAGTCTATTTTCCATCCTGCCTTGTAGAAACGGTACTAGAGGTGTGATAAGTGAAATTAGCTTTGTTTTTCAGATACTAATATCCTGTGAGACACAAACATTTAGAGAATTTTCTCTCATTTCCCTTTGAGGTGAGGCTCAGAGAGCTTTTATTCTTCTACCTTTTGTACTGCAGAATCATTTGTACTGCAGAAAAAATAGCTGGAAATATGGAGCTCATATAACGCAACCCAATAAGAAAAACAGAAGGAATGAGTCCACAGGCCAGGAAAGCAGAATAATTTCTGTGGGGTGATAGTTTCTGTGTTTTAAAGCATTTTGGAATATGGATTTAGGCCACCTCGTCACTAGGCATTTGGAGCAATTAACTTTGTTAAGTCATTTTTATTACAATTAAAAGACAATCATATAGATTGTAAGTACTGTGAGTATCGACAGAAGGTAAGTTCTTAACTTCTTCCCATATCATCACTGAGCCAGGATAAATTTCCCAAATAAAAAATCAGTTTGTAATTTGCTTCCAACAAAGGATGGGAAGTGAAAGAGAGACATAAAACTGTAGTGCTAACAATACTAATTTTATCAGATTTCAGATAAGAGTAATTAAACTTCTAAAGTGACATACTAATTCTTTTTGCATTACTTTCCCTTTTTGTTAAAGTCAAATTCCAGAAATAAAAATCTTTATCATACTGTTTTCTTCTTGCTAAAACTGGAAGGATAAAATAAAAAGTTCAGCAACATCAGAAAATGTTTGATCTAAAGTAATAATGAAGAGTACGGTGGTTAAGTACATGAACCAAATCAACTTTCTTGTTCCCTTTGAGAACTCATGATTGTCTGGCAAATGCATGTAGGTTTGTTTTTAGTGTATAACATGAATAGACAGTGCTCCCTTTTGCAATTTCAAAATAATCGCTTTGAAATACCCCTCTCAGTCTGTAAATTTTAGAGGCATGTGTATATACAAGTGTGTTTTATAAACCATGAATTTGTCTGTTTCCACTCAGTATGATCAATTTGATAATAAAATCAGGCTTACTTTTTACCACTTAAAGTTTTGATCTTAGGGCTGTTGAGAAAAAGTGATTCATAACAATTTAGATGAAGAAGGAAGTAACATGTTACATCCAGTAACTTGGCACTAGATCCTTTTAGGCCTATTTACCCACCGAAACAAGCTGTAAGTTTCCATTTCTTCATGGCACTGTGCTCTGTTAAACTGTGTTAACATTTGTGCTAGCATGGAGCATGTACTTTAAGTGTTAGAATTTCAGCTATTTTAGTTGAAACACAAAATTGTTACTTATCCAATAAAAGGATCAAAGGCCAAACAGTAATTATTTGGTTTCATTCTTAAAAGATTAATGAGAAAAGTAGAGAAAGCTCTTTATCTCTTTTTTCCCCTTATAGGAGAACCAGTCTATTGATGATTGTACTAAAACTCCAAGTTAAATAAGGCTCTGAAATGAGTGAATTTTTAACTAAAGGAAGGAAGCAGAAGAAACCTGAATTTTTCTACTCTCAAGGAAATGAGAAGCGTTAAACTTCCCCTAGAAATGTGAAATGGATTACTTTACCTTAAAAAAAAACCCTGCTCTGCTTCCTGAAGGAGAGTAGTGGAAGGTGGGATGACAGTTTGAGGAGCCTGTTGTTATGAGCTATCGCGGAGGTAGTGAAAGACAGGAAGGCCTGGCAAGCTACAGCTCGTGGGGTCTCAAAGAGTCGGACACAGCTGAACAGCTGTTATGATGGGTGGTGCTGTCCCTGTGTATGTTCTGGAAAGGCCTGTTCCTTGTGTTCTTTGAGGAACAAAGAGATCATAGAAGGAAGAATTCCTTGACACTACAGAATTTTAAGTCACTGAAAACAGTTGCTTTCTGAATTATAAGCTTGTAAGCTGGAAGGGTACCTAAGAGATACTGTGATTTAAAGACAAAGATACACCATAAAGGAACTTGACTGCAGACAAGTCCCCCCCTCCGCCCCCCCGCCCTAGCTTCTTTGGTTCCAATATTAGAATGTTTAGTTAAAGAATTTTATTTCTCAGGAGAAGTTTATGGAAGACTCTATGAAATTTTAGTTTTCTTATGGTTCTAGAAGGGAATGGATGCAGGTAAAATTGCAGTTTGAGAGGAGACCTTTTTTCTTTGATCCTCTCATGTAGGATCATAATATTTAAGTCATCAATAGTTGGCTCACGAGGTGAACAGGTGAAAGTTCTTATGATTTCATGGTAGAGTGCCTGAGAGTAAGAGGGAGGTGGGCCCAGAGGACATAAAGAGCCTGGCACTGAGGGAAAAACAGCCAGGCGCTTGTTACTGCAGACTTGCTCATGCTATAAAGTTTAGCTCTTTAAATCACGTTTCAAAATTAGTCAGCTATGATTCCTGTGTTCTGAGTAACTATGGGAAAATTTTACTCCTTTTCTGTTGGTTGCGTATAAATGGCTTAAAAAGAAAACAAGAATGACAGTAGAGTAGAATTTGGAGAAAGTGGTCTTGTTGCAGCCCAGTTGGGGCTCATTACTGAAGAATTAAAATAATACTTCATGACTTTCCCTCAAGGCTTATTTGTGCATGATGGAGTTTTAAGGAGTTATTATTTAATGATGATTAATCCTGTTTGTTAAAACACCTATTCAAGAGTTCGTCTTAATCTACTGATCTGTGTTTTTTTCAACTGTCCTGCAAAGTAGGAAGAACTTAAGAGTGTTACTTCAAACCTCCATAGTGAGCAGTGAAGAGGTAGACTTGAGATCATCCCCTGAAAACACTGCTGTTGCTTAGTCACTCAGTTCTATCTGACTCTTGTGACCCCATGGACTGTAGTCCACCAGACTCCTCCGTCCATGGGATTTCCCAGGCAAGAATACCTGAGAGTGGAGTGGGTTGCCATTTCCTCCTCCAGATCTTCCCGACCCAGGGATCAAACCTGTGTCTCCTGCATTGGCAGGAGGATTCTTTACCACTGAGTGTTCTGCTAAGTACATTTAGGTTCCATGGCCTTTTTCAACTCTCTCCTTTCTAGCACATAAACCAGTTTGCCAATAATATTGTAAAATAGTAATAATAAGGAATATACTGAGTGTATGCCAAGCACTGTTTCAAGCACTTCAAAGGCACCAAACCCTTTACAGCTGGAAAGTGTATGGAGTGCATATTACTATTAACCCTAAGAAGTGAGGGAACTAAGTTATGAAAAGGATTTGTCTAAAGTCACATAACTAATGATGCAAGCAGAAATCTAACCTAGACAATCTGGCTCTAGAGTCCGTGTTCTCAATAATTATGCCATCCTCAACTTAAAAAGCACAAAAGTATGACTTTTTGCCTCTGTGATAAAAAAGACCTTATATTTTCATGCCACTTAAATTTTGCCCAAAGCTTTTAAAGTATTGTATTTTAGAATTTTATTTCTATGTACTTTATAGAGTCAGATAGTTGATAGAAAATAATGCTTCAAGAGAGGGAAGTTTTGGTGGCACCTCCTTAGGTGTGATTCAGAGCCTTGAAACTTGGGAGAACCACAACTTGAGAACTATTATTGAAGCCTCAAATAAAAGTTTTTAATAAAATTTCCAGTCTAACATGTAAACTTACCCTGGAGATCGAGAGGCAAGTTAAATTTGAATGAACAGATTCTTAGCTTTCAGTAGTTCTAAAGGTGGCAGAACATTTTATTTCATATTTATCAAACATTAGCAATAACTTCATCAATATATAGTACCTTTAAGTTATAAATTTATAGTTCTGAGGATAGTGTTTTGTTGCTTTGTAAAAGCTTAGAAAGGGTATTCTCCACAAAAGAGAAGTTCTTACTGTCATTTAAAAAGCCAGGAATGGTAACAGCAGAGGCTTGTCTACTGTAAACTTACAGGTAGGACTTTGTGTGGGATAACTTATTTCAATATTTTCTATGCATATATTTTTTAATTTACCCCTCAAACAAACACATTCAAAAAAGCTTTTTGCATTCAAATTGGTAAAGGCTGAGGTACCCTTCAAGCTGCCCTGAAGGAAGTACCGCAGACTGCTGCTGCTGAGAAAATGAATAAGGAAAACAAAATCCCTATGCAGTAGAGTGTCAGGATGAAATGGACATTTTTGCTTTGTCTCCATTTAACTCTTGATAAAGTCAAAATCATGGTATCCTGCCCCAGAGTGAATTAAAGAGAACATTATTAATAGAAAGTCAGATGTGGCATCAGAAAGGTCGACAAAGGTAAGTGGAGGGCAGAAAGGGTTAGACAGAAGCCTTCAAGGCCAGTGACAATCAAGCCTTCTAATCTCCACTTACCTTACTTCTGGAATCCTGTACAGGAATCATCGTAGGATGTCAGCCCAGTGTGGTATGGTGGGGGTGAGGATCCTGACCTCATAGAGCTGAACTTTCTTCAACCACAGGATTATTCTTTTCAACACCCCCAAGGGAGACAATATGAAAAGTGTGTTTTTTAAGTCTGTCTTTGAGTAGAACAATTCATTTTCTTTGCAGAGAAAGAAAAAAAGGTTCTGATCACTATTGTTCAGGGAATTGTGAACAACAATAGTGTTATTCAAAGTGGGCATAATACAACATGGTTGTCCTCAAGTGAATTAGCATCCTGGGTTCAATGAGTTCCCAAAGCAGCCACAGCTTAGGAAGTGTGTTCATTCGCCTCTACACAACCAGTGTCCTGAATGAGATGGTTCTGGGGCTGGTTTAAAAAATTAAGTATTGGAAATCTCTATTGTACAACAGTCTGCCACAGAGCTCTAAAGATGCCGAGCGGTAAAGGTGTCTCCTTGTGAGCAGGGCTGTACTGAATAGGGTGCTACCTTGGTCCAAAGTTAACACAGCATTCACGGTAAAGATCAGCAAATGAGTTAAGGAAAACAAAATCCCTATGCAGTAGAGTGTCAGGATGAAATGGACATTTTTGCTTTGTCTCCATTTAACTCTTGATAAAGTCAAAATCATGGTATCCTGCCCCAGAGTGAATTAAAGAGAACATTATGAATAGAAAGTCAGATGTGGCATCAGAAAGGTCAACAAAGGTAAGTGGAGGGCAGAAAGGGTTAGACAGAAGACTTCAAGGCCAGTGACAATCACGCCTTCTAATCTCCACTTACCTTACTTCTGGAATCCTGTACAGGAATCATCGTAGGATGTCAGCCCAGTGTGGTATGGTGGGGGTGAGGATCCTGACCTCATAGAGCTGAACTTTCTTCAACCACAGGATTATTCTTTTCAACACCCCCAAGGGAGACAATATGAAAAGTGTGTTTTTTAAGTCTGTCTTTGAGTAGAACAATTCATTTTCTTTGCAGAGAAAGAAAAAAAGGTTCTGATCACTATTGTTCAGGGAATTGTGAACAACAATAGTGTTATTCAAAGTGGGCATAATACAACATGGTTGTCCTCAAGTGAATTAGCATCCTGGGTTCAATGAGTTCCCAAAGCAGCCACAGCTTAGGAAGTGTGTTCATTCGCCTCTACACAACCAGTGTCCTGAATGAGATGGTTCTGGGGCTGGTTTAAAAAATTAAGTATTGGAAATCTCTATTGTACAACAGTCTGCCACAGAGCTCTAAAGATGCCGAGCGGTAAAGGTGTCTCCTTGTGAGCAGGGCTGTACTGAATAGGGTGCTACCTTGGTCCAAAGTTAACACAGCATTCACGGTAAAGATCAGCAAATGAGTCATAAAATTAACCTGTTAGGACAACATGCTTTTAGTACTTTTTCATGAGATTGGCCAGGTCCATTGCAAGTACCCTGGCATAACCTTGCAGACGCCGAGATGGAGTGTAGGTGTGAGCTGGCCCTGCTCGTCTTACCTGTAGAGGGTAGTGAATGCTCATTGTTTATGCAGAGCCTTTCATTCATGCTGTGCAAGCAAGCTCAGGAGCAGGTTATCTGCTCTTGAAGGAGGAGACAAAAATCTGATTTGTCACCAGAAGGAACAGTGAATGGGCTCTGCCTGAAAGTCCAGAGACTTGCCATCTTGGCATGGCTCTTATACAGGGCTAGCTATAGCTAGCTAACTGTGGTCAAGCCGCCTAATCTCTGAGGCTCAGGTTACCCAGTGGCCAGAAGAGAAGTTGTGACAGGTTGGTTTCTGAGGCCAGGGTCAGAACTGGATCTCAGGGTTCTCTAACCTGTGCAGGTTCTGCAAGACCCAAGGAGTATCAGTGATACATTTTCTCTGGTGTCCAGATGAATTAACTATTACAAATTCCTACATTTTCAGAAGAAATCAATAATGTGAGCGATAGGTCTTGAATCTAAAATTTGATGAACAGTCTTATTTTTGCAGGTGTGGAGAAAAAGGAACACCCTATATTTGTACTGTCTGAAATGGCAGCCACCAGCCATGTGTGTGACTATTTGAATTACATTTAAAAAGATAGATATAACATTAGGACTGTTATAAGAAAAAAGCTTAATGAAAATTCTTTTAAGCAGTATCCATAGTTTCAGATACAAAATTATGAATAGTGATTCTTTGTATTGCTACTAATTCTCTCAGTGCCAGCAGAATTTCTTCAAAAGGAGTAGACATAACAGGATAATATTTTTAAAAAGAATATTTTACTTTTAGATGTTTGAAAAAAAAATCATTTCCTCGGGCTCAGTAGCCACGTGTGACTAGTGTCTACGGAACAGCAGAGGCATAAAATTGCAAAAAATTCTGTGGGTCAGCACTGCCCTAGACATACATCTAGACCATGAACTGCAGCTACTTGTCCCTTAGTGTGGGGCATAGATGTTTGTGTCCCAGGAAGACTGTGTTCGTTTTTGGTGAGTGAATGAATGGGTTAAATTCCTTTTAGACAAAATGGTGCAAGAAACCCTTCAGGCAGAGGATGTTGGCATTGGACAAGAGTTTGAGGGAGGTGGAAAGAGGGGAGCTAAGAGGAAGGGGTTAGGAAATGGCTGGACCATTCTTGGCCCTGGAACTGGACTAGACCTCAGCTGCTGTAGGACGCAAGACCCTTGCAGGAAGGTTCCTCATTGAGGTAATCCCCCCACGAGGGACTCATCCCAACAATGGAAACGTGGGAGGAGCAGGGCTGCCCTGATCCCAAGGAAATCTGAGACCCTCTCCATACTCAGTGGTGGGAAGAAGTTGTCACATTGAGTCCATGTCACAGGAGGGAAAATTATTACATAGTGGCAGGAAGGAAATAATTCAGGGTTTCTGGAAATAAGTGAGAGGGGTAACCACTTAGTCCAGCAGTCTAACAGCTGTGCAGTTGAAGCCAGTTTACCTTTTGAGGCTTAAGCTGGAGTGTTAGTAACAAAGTATCAGTGGTAGAGTTTTCTGCAGCATAGGTGCTGCCTTTCCTGTCGGCCCTGCTGGCAAGGGGGCCACTCTGTGGGGAAAGGAAGAAATCAGAGGCGGATGGCAAAATGAGTGTAATCTAAGCTGCTGTCTGGAAGGCACCTGCGAAGGCAGTCACCTTTCTCTTCTGGACCCACTTCTAGGTACAACTGCAGGGGATGACACGGAGGATGCGAGCACGGAGTTCACCGACAGTATCGAGGAGGAGGCTGCACACAACAGCCACCAGCAAGTAAGTCCGAGCTAGGTCCTGGGGTCCCTGGGTGGAGGGCTCAGAGCCCTTCGGGGACTGGTGGTCTCCTGCAGCCGTGGCGGGCCTGGCATGAGAAGCTCTCTTTGTGCATAAACGACTTCCCTGTCTTCTTCCTGCCGTCCCCAAGCTTCCCAGCCACCTCTCCAACCGCCATTCTCACTCCATCTTTCTTTCCAATCCACCCTTTTTGCTCCTTGTATCTCGTGCTCCTGCTCCCTGCCCCTTCCTGCCTTCCTTTGCCTCTATGTACCATCTATAGCTATAGCTTCAGAAGAATTTTTGCTCACAACCAAACCATGGACTCTTACCATCTTGGGCTTTTGTAACCGAAACACATCCCAGAAGACAGTTACCAAAGGGCCACTTGGGGAGGTGGCAGGCCTGCCCCCCGGCTTCAGAAGAGTGCTCCCTGAGGAACTACAAGAGGATTGGAATGCCTCCAAAACCAGGCTCATCCTGGGGGAAGTCTCACTATGTAAAAGAGAACTTTGTTGGGCACCTGACTGCTCAAGTGGTGTTGAGTCAGTGACCAGCAGATGACACTTCAAGAGCAAGCCCTGGTCAGAACTCAGAACGTGGTACCCAAGGCTGAAACATTGTTCTCATTGACCAGCAGTGAAGGTGTAACCAGCATTTTCTCGAGTTCAAGGGTAGAATGTCCTGGACTTCAGTCCCTGAGAGTGATCCCATAGCATCCGCTGGAACGCCTCTGTGTCTTCACCTTGCCCAGGGACATTTGGCAATCCTGTGTCCTAAAGGGACCGGGTGTGTAGATTTTTTTCAGGAGCAAGTGGATCGTTGGTATCTGTCCTTCTGCAGAAGCAGCTGGGCGTTTCCAGGGATAGCTTCCTTGGAGCAGTTGGAAAACTGTGGGGGAAATGAGTCTGCCTCTTCATCTCCTGCACGAGAAAAAGACGAGGCATGTCTAATAATCCTACAGAAAGACCACGTGAGCAGTACCCAAGCCTCACAGGACTGGGCACAGTCTTTTACTCTTCAGGACATAAGCAGTTGTCTGAAACACCTCCCATTCTCAACACAGTTTCTCTACCTTCTACCAAGACTGCCTTTGTGTTGCTCTAGACACACCTGGCCCTAACTTCTCCCTTGAGTTCCTGCATGAGCTCCACTTCTCTCTTTGCTTGGACAGCTTCTGAGTCCTCCTAACCAATGCTTGTAACTTTAATTATGTGGTCTGTTGCCCCTCTGGGCCAATCCCTTGCCTCGCCTCTCACTCCCTGATTGCACTGAGGACCTTGGGTGGGAGAGAAGGGTCTGCAGGATGTGAAAATATCCACTCTCACATGGAGCTTGACTGGGATGACACACTGATGATTATTAACGTCAGAATATATGAACAGGAGCCACAGATATGGAAAGAGCCAGACGTGGTCCAAACTGTGCGTGATAGTAGGAGTTCTCCACTCTGATTGTTATAGGCAGACTGGTTTGTAAAGTCACTTCTTCCTCAGCCTTCCTTTTCCTATAGCTGAGTGTGGAGAAATGATCAGACTACATTTTGAGGTCAGTCCAACCCTGGAATAAATTGTTACGTTGGGGCGTTTGTACTTCCCTTGCAGTGTCTTCCCTATCCCTTGGCATGTGTTCAGTTGCTTCAGTTGTGTCTGACTCTTTGCAACCCCATGGACTGTAGCCTTCCAGGTTCCTCTGTCTATGGGATTCTCCAGGCAAGAATACTGGAGTGGGTTGCCAAACTTCTCCAATCACTTGGCCTAGGAGATACTTAATAAATTAGACAAGTATTTATCTGTTGGATGAAAGAATATCTTGGGTAAGCACTGTTTTTCTTTGCATCTCCTTTCCTTGAGAGTCAATCTTCAGTTCTGGGAAGGAGGTATGTGAAATCATTGTAAACTTATAGCAACTTTTCTGAGGGTTGTGGGCGTGGTTCTCCTGCTACCACTTAAATAAAGCTTGTTTTGTCGTAACTGCCTTGTGTCCAGATTCTCAAAAATGTATCTGCTTGTCTCCCGGGAACTGGTCCCTTAAGGTTGTGCTCTGAGCTTCTCCTAGTTGTGTCCTTGGGAATAGACCTTATTCTCAACACCAAGCTCCCTTCCTGCCTCAGGCATACACGCACTTCCCCTTATAAACATATCCACCCAACTTTATGTTCCTTCTAAGGCAAGAACCAACTTTTGACCTAAGCATATTGCTCCATCTTTATTTTTGGACTCACCCTCCTCAGGAAGTTTCAGGTCTGGCCATAATGGTAATTTTCCCCAGGTATCTCTCACACAATTCCATTCTCAATCAAATGTAAGATCTATAATACCTAGGAAATTCCTGTGAAAGAAACTAATCATCATTGTCTTTCTTCATTTGAACTTTTGCAATAGAGAAAATTAATCAACCGTCACAAATGCAAAGGAGAGAAAGGCAGTGATGAACTTGAAAAAAGGTCCTTTTTAATACCTTAATGCTGTCTGAGAACTGAATACCTTGTGGGAGGTATGGAGCAGTAGGGCTAAAACAAAGCCATTCTATTCAAATAAGAGATCAGGTTTGCACATTGACTTCTGTGGGAAAAGTGGAAAACCAGCACACCAAAAAGTCGAATTGTAAAATGGAAACAATAGAACAGAAAAATTAGGACATGTGAAAACCAACAACAGCAACAATAATTTATGCGATGTAACTAACAGTGGAATTAAAGGATCCACACCACTGTTGCATACACTGACTCCCTGCGGTTTTGCTTGAGGAAAAACAATAGAAATATTAGCTTTTCAGAGATGATAAAGAAAAAATAATTAAGATGCTAGATCCTGAATCACTTTTCATGCATTTACATTTAAAATGTAAAGGCGAGGCAGCCGAAGTAAACTCCCTTGGAGGCTGAAATATGGAAAGTCAGGTTAGCCTGGGGACAAATCCGATCTCTGTTTTCTCACTTAAAATAAGAAATCAGACCAGATAAACCATATGGTCCATTCTGGTATTAACCTTCCATGGGCCTTATTTTCCCTTTTTAAAGAAAGCCAGTGTATTTAAGTCAATAAAAGATAACATACATCCAGAAGGCACTTAAAAAATAGATGGCATCATTAAAATTAGACATCATTTTTAAGCAGAAGGAATCGTTAAGGTTTCCCTGGAGTAGGAAATGGCAACCTGCTCCAGTATTCTTGCCTGGAAAATTCCATCAAGAGAGGACCCCAGTCTTTGGGGCCCCAAAGAGTCAAACGCAACTGAGCAACTGAGCACCCTTTATTAACAGCAAAGAATAACTGTGTCCATATTCAAGGCTGATGGCAGTGTATATTTTAGGTAAGTTTGTTGCAAAGAGTTTATGTAGAAAGATAATGCCACATAATTTAAATGAAAGGTTAGGTCATAAGCTTTCAAAAGTGGTTTTATCCAGTCCTTCTCCTTCATTTTGTCCCAAGTGCTTCGTGGCACATTCAGGGATGGCCACCAGTCTAAGCCTGGCAGCAGAGCCACAGGACATTCTCAGGAGCCTCCCAGATCTCAGGCTTACAGCTGCAGGTGGGATTGGTGCTGGGAAATAAGCACACGTGGGCAGCTTCTCCTTTCTTCGTCTAGAGGGCAGAACTTGCACATCTCTTCACAACCTCCACTGCTGTGGTACTGAACGGTTTACATATACATGCCATGAATCAACCCCACCACGCACCTGAAGCCTAGATTTTAGCATGCTGTTACAAGGCCCAAAGCAACAGTCAGTGGCTTTGAGACAAGCCAAGCAGATCTATTAATCACTGATTCATTTAAGCTCCGCTGAGCCCTGTTTTGTTCAGTATATTCCTGATCTAATTGAAGGAATCAAGTATATAATTAATTCTACAAGTCATTCCTAAACAAGTGGCCACTACATGATTTATGGAGAGGCACATAAATATTTTGATAATGTTGATGATTGTAAGTGGTTCTTTGTAGCCAGAATGAATTTGTGACAGGGACAAGTCACTATATTTATAGAGATAAAACATGACCCAGAAATAGCTGTGTGGAGACGTGGAAAACTGGGAGGTCAAAATCAACTTGAAGTTAAGCAAAACCCCAAAATGCTGCCGCTGATAGGAAAAAGAAGACATTATGACATTGGGATGTAAGATTAATATTTGACAGACAAGAAATTCTTGTACTAAAATAATTGGTCATATACTAAGTAGGTTATCATCTCAGGTTCTGGTTTCTTTAAAGAGCATGATGAAGAAGCTGGAGAGGCGCCTGAGACAAATAGTAAAAAACTTTGAAAGTTAAAAAATTGTTATTTGAGGAAAAAAACCATACAGTCTGCTTTTTTTTTTAATTTTAAGGAGTAACTTCAAGAGTATCTTCAAAAACCAAAGGTGATGGGAAATTGTTTCTGCTTGTTTTCTTCTCACTCGTGCTTAGATCTGTAGAGAGAGTTTGGCTGGCAGCATCCGCATAGAGTGTTAGCCAGCAGGGAAGGTGGTTGCTAGACAGGTGGCCTCATTTTATTTAATTTTTTAAAAAAATTTTATTCAACTTTCTGTTTTATATTGGAGTATAGCCAGTTAACAATGTTGTGATAGTTTCAGGTGGACAGCGGAAGGACTCAGCCATACATATACATGGGTGCATTCTCCCCCAAACCCTCCTCCTATCCCATCCCATCCCATCTAGGTGGCTTCAACTTTAACTTCTCACCAACTATAGACCGTGATTCTCCTGCTGCCAATGAAATTAGTTTCTTTGTCTTACCTGTAACTCCACCCATACCCTGTTTCTCTGGTTATGACTCCTGAGTGCCCGGATCCTTCCTCATCCTTGTCAGAGCCTGAGCTACAGGCCTGGCCTCAGGCTCTGAGCTGTGGTATCTTAGCCATGATCTTTGCAATCAAGGACTCGAGAGTTGTGGGACTGATGAAGCTTTCTGTCTTGTGAGAAGGCTCCCAAGGAACTCTGTCCCCCCAGAAAGAGAAGAATCAAGAGCATCCACACTCTCCAGTCCTCTTTAAACCTCATCCGTTTGCGTTTGTTTTCAGTTTGTTGTGTGCTTGTGGTTTTTCCTCACCCACCTATGCAATTTCTTCCTGCGGCCCATGGCAAAAATTCTCCCTGCTTATGCGGTGCGTCCTCTCACCCAAACCAGTCTCCAGGACCCTTTGGTTGCGAAAGTCCTAGGAGGGAGGTCTACCTTTTTTGGTCCCTTTAAAGCCTGCCTTTGTGCTCTGATGTTCCTCATAGATCCTCTCAGTGAACTAACTTCTTTAAACCATGGTTTTCTTTCAGCTCATCAAGGTGGCGTTGGAGAAAAGCCGGGCAGCTGTGGAGACCCAGAATGTCTCTCTTGCTCCTCCTTCCCTGACAGGAGGGGACAGTAACAGGGGTCTTCAGGAGGAAATGCTCCACCTGAGGGCTGAAATTCACCGGCACTTAGAGGAGAAGAGGAAAGCTGAGGGGGAACTGAAGGAGCTAAAGGCTCAAATCGAGGAAGCAGGATTCTCCTCTGTGGCCCACATCAGGTAGGACGTGCCCCAGAGAAGAGGAGCCTGCCAATTGAGAGGCTGCCGTAGCCCAGGGGCCACATTGCTACAGCCAGGGAGTTCGTGCCACCATGGGGCTTCTTGGTCCACATCCCAGGCTCCATGCGTTCATGGTTCTACAGATTCTTAGAAAAGCTAGTGATACTAGATAATGCATGTGTGTGTGTATGTGCTCCATGTCTGACTCTTTGTGATGCTATGGACTGTAGCCCACCAGGCTCCTCTGTCCATGGGGTTTCCCAGGCAAGAATGCTGGAGGGCCATTTCCTCCTCCAGGGGATCTTCCCAACCCAGGGATCAAACCCATGTCTCCTGCATCTCCTGCACTGGCAGGTGGATTCTTTACCACTGAGCCGCCTGGGAAGCCCTGAATAACGGCGATTATCAATAATTACCATTTGAACTATTCAAATAAAGTGAAAGTGAAGTCACTCAGTCGTGTCCGACTCTTTGTGACCCCATGGACTGTAGCCTACCAGGCTTCTCAGTCCATGGGATTTTCCAGGCAAGAGTACTGGAGTGGGGGTGCCATTGCCTTCTCCAGGGGACCTTCCCGACCCAGGGATCGAACCTGGGTCTCCCGCATTGTAGGCAGACGCTTTACCCTCTGAGTCACCAGGGAAGCCCTATTCAAATAAATCTGGTCTTAATTCAATATAAAAATGCCCATTGTCTGCTGTACGTATGACTGTCACAAGCGGAGATCCCCCAGTTATATGGCAGGTATTGCTCTTTTGAGTTGACTGGAATGTGTAAGGAATCTCCTGCTACCCGAGATGCTTCACTGCTGTGTGCAGAACCAGAGCAGTCCAGGAGGAGGAGGGTTTACACAGAGCCTCCACGCAGCTTTCTCTCAGCAGCACAAATCCTTACATGGTGGAATAACAGTTTTAATAATCTCTTCTGTTTTATTTACTTTGCAAAAGTGGGAAGTAACTTATTCATGGGCTAGAATGGCTCTGCCTTTCATCTTTCCCCTCCTCCTCAAAAGAAGCTTGGAAAACATGCTGATAGCATAGGGATAATCCACTCATTCATTCGTCCATAAGGGTCACAATCCTCATGGCCTGCTGTTTAGAACACAGCTGTGCAGATGAAAAGCTTCTAATCCATACCTTATAGTTTCCCTGCCTATTGTATGCCACTTAAATGTCCCTGAGTCATAGAATAACATTAATACTAGTGCTTTGACATCTAGCACAATGTGCCTTTTTACTGTTAAGGAACCTCGGGCCTAAAAAGTTCTAGCCAACTTGCTGAAGTTTGCATAGTAGTCCATGGCAAGATCCCTGGCTCCCAAACATTAAATTCTAAGCCTTTTCTCCTATATACTTTATCAAACATTTTTTGAAATTCTCTTGCAATCATCCTTTGTTCTGGGTCTTTTACTCTGAATCATCATGATATTTCTCATCTTCAGTTCAGTTCAGTTCAGTCGCTCAGTCGTGTCCGACTCTTTGCGACCCCATGAATTGCAGCACGCCAGGCCTCCCTGTCCATCAGCAACTCCCGGAGTTCACTCAGACTCACGCCCATCGAGCTTAAGTTTGATTTAAACTTCACTATGTGTAAACTTTCTTGTGCTATCATGGGTGAGAACAGTACATCTCTTTCAATCCCACAGCTGAATATAGGAGCACCACTGATACTGTAGAAGATAGACTGTGTAATTCGTAATTCTATGTAATTCTTCTCTTTGGGGAAGATTTTGTTGAGCCTTGCTCTTGTTAGTTTGTATTGTGAAAAGGGCAGGGTTTTTCCCCCAAATACTAAGTTTTGACATAACATTAAATATTCTTTATACTTACACATGTGCCCCTTTCTTTCCCTGTTACACCTCAGTTTTAGTAAAATACCTGTTCCCCTTTTCTCCACTGAGGAAACTCTCACAGTCTCTCTGATTCCTATGTCCTAAACCACGTTCATCCTTAATTCACTCTGGACAAGCTCTGCTCCGTTCCAAAGCTTTAGGGTTCTGAGAAATGCACTGTAGAGGCACAGCCAGCTGCTGGTCCTTCAGGCTGTGAATTAGCTACTTCCTTTGTGTCTTCTGGTCAACAGTTCTCGATTTACCGTGCTTAAGAATCACCTGTGGAACTTAAATAAAATGTAGATGCCTAGGCCTCTTAAGCTTTTTACACAAGCACCTCCTAGGATTCTGCTGTTAATGTTCCTCAGGTCTGCAGCTGATAAGAGCAGAATTATGTCACTTCTCAGTTGCAGACACTGAACTAACCATAGCACTTAAGAATTTCATGTAAGCATCCAGTGACTCCACTAAGTCAATGAAGTGAACTGCCTTTTTAAATAAATTGCCTTACTAAAGCCACACTTTTTATTGCTTTCATCCAATCCTAGTAAAGGATTTGGTGGGAGGAAAGGCTGCAACCAGAATATCTTGGTGAAAATTAGTTGTTTAGCCCATTCTATCTTCTCAGCAAATATGAATATTCTATGTGCAGCTGGCACTGTGGAGGCTCTGGGGACACTGAGTGAACAGAGCAGACAGAATCCCTGCTCTCATGAAGACGATCTCCTACCACAGGAGCCAGACAGAAAGCAACTAATTAACATAAGCACATTTGACTACAGTTCTGGTTAGTGTTGTTTCTTTCTTGTGTGTTCCTAGGTCCCAGTCTCCCATCCAGTAGTTGAAAAATGACTGATGATAATTAATAGAACTGTAGTCTACATAATAATAAATTTCTCCCAGGCAATGTCCTTTTTTATTTTTTATTGACAGTAAGTGTCCTTGTTTATTCTCTAGGCCACTGAGAATGAGAACATGAGTTTGCAAGCATGGGTAAAGACTAGTAGACTCTGTGTCTTGAGTCCAAGATTTTTAGTGATCATGCTGCCAAATATTTATGGGAGTGTGGGGAATCTCCTGCTCTTCCTGAGCCTTGATTTCTTTGTATATAAAATAAGGGACGTTTTAATAGGTCTCTGAGGTCACGTCAAGTACTGGGGTGTCTCTGAGTCTCTGATGGACTGAGTTGTGGGTTAACTGGGCTCTTAGGAAATGAGGCCAAGACCAGACCCAGTCCCTGACTGTGTATGTTTCTTGCAGGAACACCATGCTGAGCCTTTGCCTTGAGAATGCAGAGCTGAAAGAGCAGATGGGAGAAGCAATGTCTGATGGATGGGAGATTGAGGAAGACAAGGAGAAGGGCGAGGCGATGGTGGAGACTGTGGTTGCCAAAGGGGCTCTGAAGGAGAATAGCCTTCAGGCTGAATTCAGAAAGGTCCAGGGAAAACTGAAGACTGCCCGTAATATCATCAGCCTCCTCAAAGAACAGCTGGTGCTGAGCAGCAAGGAAGGGGCTAGTAAGCTTAATCCTGAGCTCCTTGTGCACCTGGCCAAGGAGATCAACAGAATGAACGCAGAGCTGGTTTACTCTCCTGGAAAGCACCAGTGCCCAGAAGAGGAGGGTGTGACCACAAGGCCGTGCCCCAGACCCCAGAGCCTTGACCTCGGGGCTGCCCTCACAGTGGATGCTCACCAAGTAAGTGTGGGGTTAGATGAAAAGCCCTTGGAGAAAGGCTGGGAATGGCCGTTTTTACCTTGATCTGTTCTGCCCCGTGGGTCAGGAAGTACCCCGGGAAGGGCACCTTGCACCACAAGGAGTGGTGATAATGTTCCTCTAACATCCAGCCTTTAGGAAGGTTTCTTTTACAATTATTATCATGAATACTACATGAGTAATTAACTTTCATACATATTTGAATGCTTAATTTTCCAGGTAAGACACTAGGCACTGGAAACAGGCAGTAAGACTTCATCTCTGCCCTTCAGATATTCAACATAGTGGGGAAAGATGGCACAAACCAGATCATTTCCACAGGATGCAATATAGAGCTACACGGGGCTTGAAGTCAGCCAGTCAGTGGTGTGTAATGACATCTCTTACCTATCACTGCTGTGTACTTCACAGCTCAGCACAGGGGTCTGCTCCTGCGCCTCAGAGGAACTGTCAGGATTCTCTAAGGGGAGGGGGCTGAGCTGCTGCTGCTGCTAAGTCGCTTCAGCTGTGTCCGACTCTGCAAGCCTGGCAGCCCACCAGGCTCCCCCGGCCCTGGAATCCTCCAGGCAAGAACACTGGGGTGGGTTGCCCTTTCCTTCTCCGATGCATGAAAGTGAAAAGTGAAAGTGAAGTCGGTCAGTCGTCCGACTCCTAGCGACCCCATGGACTGCAGCCCGCCAGGCTCCTCCGCCCATGGGATTTTCCCGGCAAGAGTACTGGGGTGGGGTGCCATTGCCTGCTGGGGATCAAGTGAAATGGATTGCAGAGGACTGAGAGAACAACTGGGTAGGAATGCAGGGAGAGATGAGGGGAGGTTCCCACCCCTTCTCTTTTCAACCACGAATGTTTGCTGAGGGTTCCTCGCAGACTCAGGTGGCACTGTGCTATGTGCTGTAGCAACAGAGATAAATAAAGCATCACCCCAGCTCTCCAGGTGCTCACTCTGGAAAGCAAGGAGCTGCCAAGTGGAATGAGGAGTGTTACGACAGACACATGGATGAAGTACACAGGGTTCGCAAGGCGAAGTGGCCACAACTGCCTGGGGAGGAGCTCAGATGGCCCTGACTCTGTGCTGGCTCTTTTCACAGCTGGATAACCAGCCCCAGACCCGTGACCCTGGGCCGCAGTCAGAATTTAGCCTCTCGGGATCCACCAAGCACCTGCGCTCCCAGTTGGCACAATGCAAACAACGCTATCAGGATCTCCAGGAGAAGCTGCTGATATCAGAAGCCACTGTCTTTGCCCAGGCCAACCAGCTGGAGAAATACAGAGTCATGTTTGGTAAGTCTTAAGTTCCCCACCACCTGTCTTCTCCCTGAGAAGCTCATCCTCTGCAGACTTCACTCTTCCTTCCCAGTCTCATGGCCAGTTTAATCCTGACTGTGACCTTAGCATTGTGGAAGTGGATTGCTGTTGTTATTTATCCACTAAATCGTGTCCAACTCATTTACAGCCCCATGGGTTGTAGCCTGCCAGGCTTTTCTGTCCTTGGGATTTCCCAGGCAAGAATGCAGGAGTGTGTTGCCATTTCCTTCTCCCGGGGAGCTCCCTGACCCAGCGCTCCGATCCACATATCCTGCTTTGGCAGGTGGATTCTTCACTGAGCCACCAGGGAAGCTCATGGAAGTGGATACTTAACTTCAGTTTGCAGATGGCAGAAACAAATAAATGAATAAAGCAAGTTTGCAGCGACAGCATAGGGAGGAAATATAACATCTAGCTTCACTGATTCTGGTACAGTCAACAGACTGCCTTACCGCTCTCAGCATATGTGGATTGTTTCTCTTCTGCTCCTCTGCACCACAGTAGACTCTTCAAAAATGTACCATTGTTGTTGGTCTAGAATCAGTGCTTTCTCGTAGAACTTCTGCAGTGACACAAATGTTCTGTATCTAAGTCACATCTGGTTATGGAGAACATGAAATGTGGCTAATTCAATTTGGGGCTTTAAAGTTTTATTTAACTTTTATCAGTTTAACATAAAACAGTCAATGTTTATAACACTTACAGAACAGTGCAGATCTTGGTGTCTTTGAAACTGAGTTAGTTCTGCTCCATTCAAACATTCCCGGAGCCCCCATGAATAAAGCATTTGCTAATTTCCCTGGGGCTTGTAGGGTTGATAGTATGCAGTGTCTGACTTAAACATGTCTGGTCCCAGGGAAGCCCAGGTTATCTGTAGGTAAGCTCACCAATGGGGAACAAGCTCACCTGGTGGAGAGGTCCTGCTGCCTGGAGCAGGTGTTTCTTCTCCCACCTCAGTCCAAAGAAGCATCTATCCCACTCTGGGTCTGACCTCCTCAAGGACCAGGGTGGATGCTGCTGAGGATGAGAGTGTATCTGGGAAATTTAGATCCTCTGTAGCACGCCCTGTCTGTTCCCAAGCAGGTGGATCATCGGTGAAGCAGGACAGCAAGCAGGTGCAGGTGGACCTCCAGGACCTGGGCTATGAGACCTGTGGCCGAAGCGAGAACGAGGCTGAGCGGGAGGAGAGCACCAGCCCTGGTGAGAGCTTGGGTGTGGGGCTCGCCCTCCCCCACTAAGGGCAGCCTTCACATTTGGGTGCTGCTGGCCAACCCCACATCTGATGAGGAGCAGGGCTGAGGGGTGCAGTAGGCTGAAGGGGACACAGGACAGAGGGGGACAGAAAGTTTGGAGAACTCATGCCCAAAATGAGGCTGAGTGTGAGTTTGAATTTCTACAATTAGTTTTCAACATGCTGCCGGTTTAAAAAACAATTTCAGTGTGAACTTTAAAAAAAAAAGTTCTATCCAACTGATTATTTTTTAAAAATACTGTGTATGTGTTAGTTGCTCAGTTGTATCTGACTCTTGACCTCATGGACTGCAGCCTGCCAGGCTCCTCTGTCCATGGAATTCTCCAGGCAAGAATACTGAAGTGGGTTGCCATTCCCTTCTCGAGAGGATCTTCCCAACCCAGGGATCAAACCCAGTCTCCTGCATTGCAGGCAGATTCTTTACCATCTGAACCACCAGAAAAAAAAAAAAAATACTAAAGTCTGTTTATTAATGAGAAGATCAAATGAGCTTTGAGTGAGTCAGTGAAAGTTGCTCAGTCATGTCCAACTCTTTGTGACCCCATGGACTATACAGTCCATGGAATTCTCTAGGCCAGAATACTGGAATGGGTAGCCTTTCCCTTCTCCAGGGGATCTTCCCAACCCAGGGAAAGAACCCACGTCTCCCACATTGCAGGCAGATTCTTTACCAGCTGAGCCACAAAGGAAGCCCAAGAATACTGGAGTGGGTAGCTTATCCCATCTCCAGCGGATCTTCCTGACCCAGGAATTGAACCAGGATCTCCTGCATTGCAGGTGGATACCAACTGAACTATCAGGGGGTTATGCAAACTGAACATCTAAAAAAAAGTGTTTTTCTGTTATAAAAGCACTTTAGCTATAGGGACATCCACCAAATTGAAATTGAGGAGAAAAACACTGAGTAAAATAGAAGGTGACTACACCTGACTTGCAGGGCTCTTGGAAGACAAGAAATATGGCATTTGGAGGCTAGCACAGTGCCAGTGCTGAATAAGTACTGCTTTAACTTTTGTTCTAGTAATTGTTGTCCTCAAGACCTTGAAGGGCATGGCCTCAGCAGCATGCCCAGCTTCACTCAGGAGGATGTCTTTGTCTTTTCTCAGAGTGTGAGGAGCACGACAGCCTCAGGGAAACAGTCTTGATGGAGGGGCTGTGCTCCAAGCAGGGACACCTGGGCTCCACAATGGCCAGCCCCCCTGGGAAGAAGCCCTCGGATATCCAACTAGGGAAGCAGGAGGAGCTCCGGGCCTACGGAAAGTCAGAAGACATCTCTGTCCTACGTAAGGACATCAGAGATCTGAAGGCCCAGCTGCAGAACGCCAACAAGGTCATTCAGAACCTGAAGAGCCGGGTTCGGTCCCTCTCAGTTACAAGCGATTATTCATCTAGTCTGGAGAGACCCCGAAAGCTGAAGGCCGTTGGTGCCCTAGAGGGATCCTCACCGCACAGTGTCACTGATGAGGACGAGGGGTGGCTGTCTGATGGCACTGGGGCTTTCTACCCTCCAGGGCTTCAGGCTAAAAAGGATCTGGAGAGTCTGATCCAGAGGGTGTCCCAGCTAGAAGCCCAGCTCCCAAAAACTGGGACGGAAGGGAAGCTGGCCGAGGAGCTGAGATCTGCCTCGTGGCCTGGGTAAGGAGGGTGCTCTGTGGATCATTGCTTGATTGAAGATGTCTAAGTTTATGTGTGAAATAGGGAAGCCCAGGCAGGTAGAAGAGAGAACCCACTGGGAAATAGGTCCCAGATAGGGCCCTATTTCAGTGGTGGCCCTGGGTGTTAAGAAAGGACACATGACCCCTGCTGGGAGATACCAGGTCCCTGGGATTTCCTCTTAGGAATGTCTGCATACAGTGACAGGACATACAAGTAGTGAAACTGGAGGCAGACTTTCTGGGTTTGAATCCTAGCTCCAGTACTTACAGGCTGTGCAAGCCTCCGTAGTCTTCCTGAGCCTGTGTCTTTATCTATTAAATGAGGATAATAAGAAAACCTATGTCAAAGGGTGGTTATTAGGTTTAAATGAATTAATCCAAGTACTTATAATAATGCCTAGCACATATTAAAGCTCTCAACCCTATTTGCCATAATTATTATTGTTCTTGATACTTTGTGTTGAAAAACACTGGACTAGATGTCCATCTTGGTATCCAGGTTATCTATGCTGAGTAACAAACTACCCCAAAGTAGGGGATTCAAACAGTAATTTATGTGGATTGGCTGGGCTTAGTAGGGGTAGCTCTCACTTGGGGTCTCTCATGCTGTCAGATGATGGCTGGGGCTGGAGTCACTGAGATGTCTGGCTAGACATGGCTTCTTCATCCACGTGTCTGGTGATACAGTGCTCCCTGCCTCCTCTCTTTCTGCCTGTGGCTTCCTGTCTTCTGGGGCCTTTCCTCTTGGCCTGGGCCTCTCATAGTGGTGGTCTCAGGGTAGTTTCACTTCAGCATGGTAGCTGGCTTCCAAGAGTCAGGAAGTAAAAGTTGCCCGGTGAATGAAGAGTGATTCCTCAACTTGGCGCAGTGTCACAGAGCCCACACAGATTTGAGGAGGTAGAGAATGACTTCTACCTAATGATGAAAGAGGGGCACAGCCACATTGTAGCCAAGCATGTGGAACGGGAGCTTGAGTAATGGCCATCTTTGCAAAATACAGTCTGCCGTAATACAGATGGTCTTTGAAGCAGAAGACATGAATTACTTGGATTTTTAGTATTTATTGAGTACCTACTCAATAAATATATTTAGTATTTATTATCAACTATAAGTCTACACTATATTGGTGCTGTAAGGGAAGTAAAATACAGCACGGTATTTACCCCCACAGAACTTGTTTTTCACTTTTGGCACATGACTGATGTATATTAAACAGTGGAGGAATGGTGGTGTACCATGTTGTTTGATGCAAGTTTGTCAGAACAGAATCTACTCTTAAACACATCCTTTGGTTTTGGTGCCAGAATTCAGCATAAACTGAGGAATTCTTAGAGATGCTCTTACAGAAATCTCTACAGAAGCACCCCATAGCTTAATTATCCATTCTTACTCTTTCCTCTTCTTTCATTCATTAGGAAATATGACTCCCTGATTCAGGACCAGGCCCGAGAACTATCCTACCTACGTCAGAAAATACGGGAAGGGAGAGGTATCTGCTATCTTCTCACCCAGCACTCGAAAGACACGGTAAAGTCTTTCGAGGACCTCCTAAGGAGCAATGACATCGACTACTACCTGGGACAGAGCTTCCGGGAGCACCTCGCCCAGGGCAGCCAGCTGACAGAAAGGCTCACCAGCAAGCTCAGCACCAGTAAGTTGGCCTCATGGCTTTGGGACCCTCTCAGTGACTCCCAGAGCCCAGCCCCAGGTGCCCCCTCATTAACCCAGCTCCTGCTTCTGCTTCATTCCTGGGGGCCGTCATGGGATCAGGACTGGCCCGTGGGCTGCACAGAGGAGGAACCACAGGGTCGGAGAGGCCGTGATTACAACTGTAGAAATGTCATCATTTATGGAATGTGCCCTTTGGGAAAGAAGGCTGAGTTTATCCAGTGTTGGGGGAGAAAGGGAGGAGGGACGGGAGGACTTCATGGCGATAAAAAGAGCCCTGAATGGAGAACTGCAGGACACAAGCTCTAGCCTGATGCTACATTCAGTCTCTGTGGGCAAATGACCTACCTTTTGACATCTCTGTTTCTTTGCCTGTTGCCCAGCATCACACATGAATATAATTCAAATAGAGAGAAAGGACAGCACCATGCCCACTTGATCGTGGGCACTGAACATCACAGTACACAGGCTAGGAATACTGGTCACGGTTAGAGTCTTTTACTTAGAATTTCCTGAGAGCACCCAAGGGGGCACAGCAGGAGCAGTTTTTGGGGGCCAACTAGCCCACATCGCAATGGCAGGTGCAGAGGTGGGACAGGGCTGTTGGTCACTTCCTCAAAGCAAAAGCAGGTTCTACGCGAAAGCTATGAGGGAACACAGAGCTCTCACCTGGGAGTCGTTCTGTGGCAGGCTTGGAGCCTGGTATATTGCGGAGGGAATCTGGCCAAGTGCCTTTTGAACTTTTATTGGCATTGATTTGGGGCAGAGGCAGTCATGATGGGGATCGCCAGGTCAGGGAAGTTCTGCCTGGCGAGTGCTAGAGATCCTGCAGGTCTGTTCTCTAAAGATCCAGCCTGAGGTCTCCCAGATTAATTCTTCCACATGTCCTGGCCACACATAGCATGGTCACTATTTTGCACTCGAATAGGCTCTTGCACTTGTAATGTGTAAAGTGAGATCTGTTTAATTTCTTACTGTTTCTTTCTGAATTTGGTTTGCAGAGGATCATAAAAGTGAGAAAGATCAAGCTGGACTCGAGCCACTGGCTCTGAGGTAATTCAAATAGAATCTGGTAGAGTAATTGGGAACAAGGCCTAAGGGATCAAGGAGGGCTGCAACTTCACAAGTCGGAAGTGGGGAGGGGGTATGGAAGATACTGATTGTAATGAATTCATTTGTTCATGAAACACCTTCCTGTTCTTTTTAGCCTAATTCTTTACACTCTTTTGATAGAATTCTCTTGATTTCTGTTTGTATAATGATTCTCTAGGCTTAGTAACCTAGAGTCAGTCTGACCTAAAAGTAAACTTACCAGATTTCAAGGGTCCTTGGCACCCCAAGGATCTCCTCTGCTCCCTGACTCTGTGCGGTTAAACACACGGTGTGCTTTGTGCCAAGTTGGCTTACCCCCAAGTTGAGTTAGCAGCTAGTTTAGTGGCCACACAGTTTCCTTGGGAAAAAAAGAATTGTATTACAGTTCCTAATAAAAGTCCTCAATGGTGCAGATCTTGGGAGGCTACAGTGCCTTGGAAACCAGTTTCCAATGAGTCACTGCATATTTTCTTATTATGTGCAATAAAGTTCAGGCTCAGAGTTCTTTGTAGTTACCAGTTCAAATCCCTTTGTGTCATGAGTATGCTTTAGACCACTCAGTGCTCCTCCAAATTTCTGCGGTGAAGGACAAAGGATTTTGTTTTTCTCTCTAATTTATCATAGACACACACATGGTCTGTACCTTAATCAACCAGATGATTCTACTTACGTACTCTCAGATGTTGTGAGAATGCCACACTGTTTCTCAGGGCTCACCGTCCGTTTCTGAACTTATGTTGTTGGAGACCGGGAACCAGCAGTTCTTGGCCTGCAGCTGTCCTGGGGACGACGCTTGGAGCAGCACTGCCTTAGAGGGCTGGCTGAGCCCCTGCGAGTCCTCAGTGTACCGTGTGGCTAGTGCACTGGGCACCTCTTGCCCCCCCTCCCTCTGTAACCGGCCTCCTTCTCACTCCTAAACCAGAGATGGGTAATTTCATTTATTCTTTGCAGGCACGGTCCCCTTGACTTATGTAGTTTTCCTCTTAAGGACTAGCTCATCCAGTGATTCTGGCTTCCCCTGTTGTCCTCCTTCACCCCACTAGGCTTAGCAGGGAGCTGCAGGAGAAGGAGAAAGTGATCGAAGTCCTGCAGGCCAAGCTGGACGCCCGCTCCCTCACGCCGTGCAGCAGCCATGCCCTGTCTGACTCTCAGCGCTCTCCCAGCAGCTCCTCCTTCTTGTCTGACGAGCTGGAAGCCTGCTCTGACATGGACATCGCCAGCGAGCACACACACTCTGAAGAGAAGAAGGCTTCACCTGGTCACTCAGGTAGCCTCCATTTTCTGAGTGGAACCACCTTTTTCTAGGCTGAGAGGAGACTTCTACATCCAGGCTTTATAGATACACCTTGGCCTGTGTCAGGCTGAACCGTGCCAGACATAGGCCCCAGTGGGTCAGGACCTTTGCTTTGCTCCTGACTCTACAAGCTGACCGTGTCACTGGGTCTCCAGTCTCACCTGGATGCTGCTGGACCAGGCAAACCACAGCGGGAAGAGAGAGAAGAGGATGATGGAGACCGTTGCTTCCCCACTGCCTCACGGGCACACAGTCTGTCTGACTGGTCTCCTTCTTTAAGATGGGATGTCTTATCCCCCCAGCCAGCTGCAGCTCCTGAACCCCCGGGTTTCCTTGGGTGTCCACGTAGGCTGCACTTGCCTGCTATTTTTGGAGGTGCTTTTGTCTTGGTTCCCGCTCTGAGCCCCTCTGTTACCTCTCAGGTGGCTTTTCTCACTGAAGGAGCAATCTGCAAGTAAGGAGTGAAAGCTGCTCACAGTGCTTGTGCTTGGTGCTTTCCCCGAAAACAAGGCTCTGCCCTGGTTAAATTGTAAGATCAGATTCCAGTTCTTTGTAGAATACCAAACATGTTCTTTCATTCATGGGTTTTGTAGATTCCATCCATCACTCGAGTCATTCTGCTGTACTGTCTTCCAAACCATCAGCAACCAGTTCATCTCAGGGGGTTAAGGCCGAACCCAGCAGCAACCCCATCAGCTTCCCAGCTCCCCAGAATCCCCCCAACGAGGCCAGCCAGGCCCATCCAGGTATGCACTAGCCAATGGGGCAGGGGCTTCATCTCCTCTCACTCAGCTTTGACTTTTCTTCCGGGACAAGAAAAGCATCATTAGGAGCTTAGATACATCGAATCCTAGACAAAAATCAAGAGACCATTTAAATTTACTAATAGGGTCTGACTAATCTTTAACTACTGTAGAAAAATAAATAATCCACATCAGACTTTGATCTGCCTACCAATTTTGACCAGTCATTGGCTAATCATTTTAAAAGAATCATCCTTATTTTTTTCTCTCATTTCACTCTGGGAATCAAAGAGGCAAAATGTTTCTCTCAGGATTATTGTAGCCAGAGAGCAAAAAGAAATTTCCATCTGCTGCTCCCTTGTATGTTTTCCCCATTTTATCTGCAGAGGAGCCTCTGTAGTTGGTGGGGCTATTTCCTTCATAGCTGAGAATGCTTCAGTATCCTTAAAAGGGATTCTGTTCACATTACATTATCTTTCATGGCTTTAAGAATGGGTTGGTTGTCCTTGATATATATGGTGTATATCTTGGACCGACAGAGTTGTATATTTCATTTACCTGCCTCAGGTTAGTTACCAGGGGGTGTACTATCCAATCACAGCTCCACACTAGCAATGGCACAGAACAGGCAAACCTTATTCTCACCTGCTGCCCCCTAACAAGACGGGCTGGCTGCCTGCCTTCAGTGTGGTTGTGATGAGGCTGCATTCAGTAGAGATGCCCACAGAAGAACACTTCTCTTCTGCTGTCCTTGTCTCTCTTGAGAGCAAGTCAACCAAATCTTAAGGAAAAGAATGTGTCCAACTCTTTCTGGGCTCAAAGTTTCTGGGCCAAAATTTCCAGCTAAACTAGGAAATCATGGGGAAAAACCATTCGCCAAGCACTGTCGACATCTCTGTGAAAGCTTTGGGATTAAAAAGAGCAGAAGGTTGAAGGTTTTAGAATCAGAATGCCTCCCTGAAGGAGGCCTGGGCTGTGTCACTTGGTAATTCAGGGGTCTTGTACTACTCTGATACTATGTCAGCATCCTGGGATAAGGGATGTTTTTCGGAATGTGATCACTGTCTTCTGTGTGAAACAGTCTCCACAAGTCTAGACGTCTTGGTTTCCGCTTCCTCCATGGACTACATGCCCTTCAACTGTTTTTAGGCAAAGGAGAGAGATTCAACCATCAGAACTTCCCAGGCTTCCTGAAGTCTATAGATGGGCTGCATAATGATCACCTGTGAAGTTTTTTCTTTTAAAAAACTTTCTGCCAGAGTTTATGATTCAGCAGGTTTGCATCAAGGACAGAAGAATCCACATATGTTAAGCATTTTTCTTAAACTATTTGACTGTCCAGACAGATTTGCATGCCACTGTGTCTAAGTCAGTTTGCCAAGGCTTTTATTTTTCCTTTGGTGAGTGAGCACAGTGATTTGGGATCCTCGAGTTTGCTTCCATCAGCCTTCAATTTCATGCATTAGTCTTGCCAGCATCCCCACTCTCCTAGTCTACTCCTGTCCTCCTCAGGGTGAGCCCTCTTGCTTTCAGGAGTTCTAGGTGTAGGGGAGTCTTGCCATGGGGCCCAGGACTGGCCCATGCTGGCAGCAGCACCCCAGGGCTCCTGAGAGCATTCAGGCAGAGCCATCCTGACTTGCCATGCCCAGGTGGCTAGGATGGGGCTCTCGTGGCTGCCTGAGCTATGCTAGTGCTACCTTGCCTTTTTATAACCAGTTGTTTTCAAGATGAGCATAGAATGTGAATGCAGGATAGCCCTGGCAGGGGAGAAGGAGGGAGTGAGCTAAGCCAGCCTCTTGGGTAGCTATGCTCCCCCTTGGCCATCTTAGTCATCACCACATTGAATGACAGACACTCCCCAAGGAGGCACCTGGTCAGTGGGAAATAGGTCCCAGATAGGGCCCTATTTCAGTGGTGGCCCTGGGTGTTAAGAAAGGACACATGACCCCTGCTGGGAGATACCAGGTCCCTGGGATTTCCTCTTAGGAATGTCTGCATACAGTGACAGGACATACAAGTAGTGAAACTGGAGGCAGACTTTCTGGGTTTGAATCCTAGCTCCAGTACTTACAGGCTGTGCAAGCCTCCGTAGTCTTCCTGAGCCTGTGTCTTTATCTATTAAATGAGGATAATAAGAAAACCTATGTCAAAGGGTGGTTATTAGGTTTAAATGAATTAATCCAAGTACTTATAATAATGCCTAGCACATATTAAAGCTCTCAACCCTATTTGCCATAATTATTATTGTTATTGATACTTTGTGTTGAAAAACACTGGACTAGATGTCCATCTTGGTATCCAGGTTATCTATGCTGAGTAACAAACTACCCCAAAGTAGGGGATTCAAACAGTAATTTATGTGGATTGGCTGGGCTTAGTAGGGGTAGCTCTCACTTGGGGTCTCTCATGCTGTCAGATGATGGCTGGGGCTGGAGTCACTGAGATGTCTGGCTAGACATGGCTTCTTCATCCACGTGTCTGGTGATACAGTGCTCCCTGCCTCCTCTCTTTCTGCCTGTGGCTTCCTGTCTTCTGGGGCCTTTCCTCTTGGCCTGGGCCTCTCATAGTGGTGGTCTCAGGGTAGTTTCACTTCAGCATGGTAGCTGGCTTCCAAGAGTCAGGAAGTAAAAGTTGCCCGGTGAATGAAGAGTGATTCCTCAACTTGGCGCAGTGTCACAGAGCCCACACAGATTTGAGGAGGTAGAGAATGACTTCTACCTAATGATGAAAGAGGGGCACAGCCACATTGTAGCCAAGCATGTGGAACGGGAGCTTGAGTAATGGCCATCTTTGCAAAATACAGTCTGCCGTAATA
>SJYX01011846.1:112627-123468 GCA_006410675.1 Oreotragus oreotragus
TTTTGTCAAGTTACAAACTTGGTTTCGTGATAATAAAATCAGCCTTAGGCCTCTTGCATGCTTTCATGGAGAGTTTTGTTGAAATGGCTCCAGTAAAAAAAACAGGGAGACCATTTTGTACTGTGGGCCCACTAATTGCATTGGCTTTGTACTTGGATCCCAGGTAGACATCTGCCAGCCTGTGTCATAGCCACCTCCAGAACTTGGACTCTATGAGTTTATATCCTCACAACAGCAGATGGTGTTCCAGGGATCACCCTTCCTGTAAGGATCCTCCTTGTAATATGGGTTCTTTATCCATGGGGAAGAAAAGGACTTTTGAAGAATGATTCTTGGGAAATGTGCTACATACTATTGTATTGCATGATATATTTCATGGATTCCATATCAGTCACTTTTCCTTGGTCACACCAGAAGGTTTTAGTTCATGAAGCCAGATGGTAAGAGTAGTCCAAACCCAGTTTCTTAACCAGCATTGGATAGTCACTCCAGTTGTAGACTTTTTCATGGAAAGGAGTGTTGTAGGAAGGCCAATATCCTCTCCGCAGAGCATTAGTTTTAAACTGTCCTTATTTTGTTTTCATTCTTTTGTTCCATGGCAGTGATTTCTACCATTCTGTCTTCCAACTCACTTATCTGTTCTTCTGCCTCATTTATTCTGGTATTGATTCCTTCTAGTGCCTTTTTCATTTTAGTTACTGTATTGTAAAAGTCTGTTCTTTAGACTTTCTAGCTCTTTGTTAAACATTTCTTGTATCTTCTTGATCTGTGCCTCCATTCTTTTCTGAGCTTTTGAATCATCTTTACCCAACATTACTCTGAATTTTTTTTGGTAGATTGCTTACCTGCACATCACTTAGTTGTTTTCCTGGGGTTTTATCTTGTTCCTTTGTTTGGAACATATTTCCCTGCTGTCTCATGTTGTCTGAATTTCCGTGTTTGTGGTCTTCTTTCCCCAGGCAGCAGGATTATAGTTCTTTTTGCTTCTGATATCTGCCAGGTGAGGTTGGTCCAGGAGATTGTTCAGGCATCCTGGTGGGAGAGACTGGTGCCTGCCTAGTGGTGGGTGGACTTGGATCTTGCCCCTCTGGTGGGCAGAGCTAGGTCAAGGGGTATGTTTAGAGGCATCAGTGGACTCCAGATGACTTTATTCAGCCTGTCTGCTGATGAGTAGTGTTGTGTTCCCATCCTCCTGTTGGTTGTTTATCCTGAGGCATCCCAGCCCTGGAGCCTACAGGCTGTTGGGTGGGGCCACGTCTTGGTGCCAAAGTGGCAACCTCCTGGAGAGCCTGCTGCTGCTGCTGCTAAGTCACTTCAGTCGTGTCCAACTCTGTGTGACCCCATAGATGGCAGCCCACCAGGCTCCCCTGTCCCTGGGATTCTCCAGGCAAGAACACTGGAGTGGGAGCTTACATTGTTGAATATTCCTTGGAGCTTCTGCCATCAGTGTCCATATCCCTACAGAGAGCCAGGATACCCTCCAAGACCTGCAGGTAGGTCTGGCCCAGGTTTCTATGGAGTCATTGCTTTGGCCTAGGTCCCAGTGCTCATGGAATTTTGTGTGCACCCTCGAAAACTGGAGTCTCTGTTTCTCCCAGCCCTGTGGAACTCCTACACTCAAACCCTGCTGGCCTTCAAAGCCAAATGCTCCAGTAGCTCCTCCTTCCTATTACAGATCCCCAGGCTGGGAAGCCTGGTGTGGGACTCAGAATTCTCCTGTGGGAGAACTGCTGCAGTATATTTTCCTGTTTGTGGGTAGCCCACCGAGCAGGTATGGGATTTGATTATATCATGAAAGCACCCCTCCTACTCTCACTGTGTCTTCTTTGTCTTTGGGTGCAGAATATCTGTTTTGGTAGGTGCCAGTGTTTTTTGTGGATGGTTGTTTAGCAGTTAGTTGTGATTTTAGTGTTTTCACAAGAAGAGGTGAGCTCATCCTTCTACTCTGCCATCTTGTCCTGCACTCCTCTTCATTTATTCCATTTCGTGAGAATATTCACATAGCTCACTACAGAAATAATGTGTTTGGTTAAGGCCTGTGGCTCTGATGCAACTGGATGCATATATCATATGGTATATGCATTCTATTACCTTGATAAAAATGGAAACAAATTCTATCTTTTTATACCCATTTGACTTCAGTGTTTTTAGATGAGCAATGATAGTCTTATAGAATATTTCTTAGATTTCTTCTTCCCTCGGTACATAGAGAAAGGCTATGGGTGGTGAGTGCAGGTAAAAAAGCAAGTAGAACTTGAGAAGTCCAATTAGTTATGATCTCTCATCTATCCCTCTCATTCTGTTTTTTTTTTTTTAATTTTAAAAAGTCATTTATTTTTGACTGTCCTGGGTCTTCACTGCTGCACAGGCTTTTCTCTAGTTGGGACGGACGGCTTCTCATTGTGGTGGCTTCTCTTGCTGCAAAGCACAGGCTCTAGGCACATGTGCCCCATAACTGTGGTGCCCAGGCTCCAGAGCACAGGCTCAGGAGTTGTGGCCTATGGGCTTGGTTGCTTCACGGCATGTGGGATCTTCCTGGGCCAGGGATTGAACGCACGTTTTCTGTGTTAGCAGGCAGATTCTTTACCACTGAGCCACCAGGGAAGCCCTATCCCTCCCATTCTTAAGTGTTGCCCAAAGGCCTGATGCCTTCTTCTTCCTCTCCTCTTTGATTCCTGAATGTGGAGGTCATCACATCTTCTCTCTCACCCTGTGTACTTCTCCAGCTTAGTATTGATCTTCTGCCTTGAAAGACCCTGCTCTCTAGCCTAAAGGACTAAGGTTAATAAGGAGGAGAAATATTAGGTTTGACTTCATCTGCCAATCATGTGCCCTCTAAATGGACAAGGGTCATTTGAGTCTCAAGGAAACTCCAGGCTGGACTGTGTACCATCTTAATATGTGCCAGTCCTCGCCCAGGAAAATTGACATCACCATCACAGCAGGGGATGTAATGGTTCTAAGCAGATTCTAAGCCACATTATTCCTGGGATTCTGAGATTACAGTGGGGTCCTTGGCAGAAAGGAACGTCACAGAAGAATGTTCTGACAGATGCTTGGAAACACTTGGTTCAATGCCACCAGACCTCTCTCTCTCCTTTCAGCTTACACCTGGGATGCCTGTCACCAAGTCCCTTTGAGCAGTGACTTGAGCCACCTGGTGGCAGAGATCCGAGCTTTGCGAGGGCAGCTGGAGCAGAGCATTCAGGTGAACAACTGTCTGCGACTGCAGCTCGAACAGCAGTTGGATGGTGGTGCCAGCAAAGCCAGCCTCAGCTCCTCCTCCATTAACCAGAAATTCCCCACCAACACTGACCCTGGAAACAAGCAGCCGTTCTTCCAAGGTAGGAAGGAAAAGGAAATCATGAAGCCCTCAGCCAATGGGAAGGTCCTCAGGATGTGTGTGGTGGAAGGGACAGTATTGCCTCTTCCACACTCCTTAGGGTCAGGGTGAAGTCAAAGATGCTTCAGTACAGCACCTTGAGGGCATGGAGTTTGGGGTCAGATCTGGCTGCAGATTCTGAGTTTGCCACTTACATGTTGTTTGCCTTGGGAAAAGTGCTAAAACTTCTCAAGTATTTAAGCCTTAGCCTCCTCATCTTTAACATGAGGATAATAATATATACTATTATGTGGAGCATTAAATGAAATAATTTACAAGTGCCTGACACCATAAGAAGTACTCAAAACAATTAACAACTATATATTAATGCCTGTTCCTTATGTTTGTGGAGTGTTTTAAAATTTACCGTGTTTTCAAATAATTTCATCAGAGCTAGTGCAGGATTTACTATCTCTGTATTTCGCATGAGAAAATATAGGCACTGAGACAATTAACTGATAAGCTGAGGTCTGCGGGAGTTAACGGGCCAACCCAGGATTCAAAGCAGAAGTTTTGGTTTGCTGTGTTCCTTCTCCTTCATTATGCTCTGTCTCGGTATTGCTTCTCTTCCTTCTCAGGCTTTGCCCTCTCAGTGCCTCCTCACAGCACCAGCCAGGACTCATCCCTGCTGGCTCAGTCGCTCCTCCTCATCATCATACAGCAGAGAGGCCTGAGCTAGAAATCCGGTTCTAGGCCACATTTGCCTGAGATCATATCAGTCTCTTCGTGATATTTTCCAGATTGCAGTTTGGTCTCCACTAGGGCATCTCAAACTCACCGAGGCTTACGTGTCCTATTCTTCTTATACTAGTACATATTTTGTAGTACTGACTCTGATCAGAACAGTGATTCGAGAGCAGAGTTAAAGCCCCATAAATCCATTCACTTCTTGATCAAATATTTTAACATATGTACTGCATATCAGTTCAGTTCAGTTATTCAGTCGTGTCTGACTCTTTGCGACCCCATGAATCACAGCACGCCAGGCCTCCCTGTCCATCACCAATTCCCGGAGTTCACCCAGCCTCATGTCCATTGAGTCGGTGATGCCATCCAGCCATCTCATCCTCTGTTGTCCCCTTCTCTTCCTGCCCCCAATCCCTCCCAGCATTAGAGTCTTTTCCAATGATTCAGTTCTTCACATGAAGTGGCCAAAGTATTGGAATTTCAGCTTTAGCATCATTCCTTCCAAAGAACACCCAGGACTAATCTCCTTTAGAGTGGACGGGTTGGATCTCCTTGCAGTCCAAGGGACTCTCAAGAGTCTTCTCCAACACCACAGTTCAAAAGCATCATTTCTTCACATATATTTATGCATATTTATATTTAGTTACAAAGCATTGTATTAGACATACTGCACATACAATATTGTATTCAAATCTGGGATTAGAAAAATACACCTAATAATTTTTTCAAATTACAAGTTTTTTTTTTTTCTCATGAAACAGCCTTCACATCTTATTTCAAAACAACTGATTCGTTTGTTATTGGTTTTGATTGTGGTACATGGGTGATGACTGTATGAGAGGAGAGTCACGGTGCCTTAGATCTCCCATGGAGTGGTGTGTTCCAGGGTTCCTAAAGCTGTGGCTGTCTTTACTCCCTAGATCCGGTTGCCTCCCCTCCAGTTCGGGATGTGGGCATGAATTCTCCAGTTCTGGTCTTCCCCAGCCCTTCTTCTGCAGCTCCTGGCCCAGAGACCACAACCTTCAGTAGGACAAACGGTAAAGAGGGCAACCACAGGACTCAGGGTCTAATGATGGAAAATTATTGCTACAAGTTAACTTTTGCTTCTCTGTATACACACTATCTGAATTTAGAGAGTTTTCTCTGCACGTCCCAAGGCCTTCAGCCCTGTCATTCCACCTCCTGTGGCTGCCTTTTTTGTCACTACTCCTCCTCACATGGTTTTCCTATTGCTCTGATATTTGCTTCATTGTACTGTAACCTCTTCCTTCTTGAAAGTGCTCTCTGCATCCTGCTTAATTTCCTTGTCGGTGTCTTCTCAACCCCCAAATTAAAAAAAGAAAACATTAATGTCTGTCCTGAGTGTTTGTCAATAAGGATAAAATTTACCTCCTGGCAATTTTATGATTATGAGATGCTGAGAGAAAGACTATAATAATATAGAACCTAGAATGTGTGTGGACTTCACAGGTGTGCTTTCCAAAACTGTTGTCTTGTTTCTGGCCTCTTTCACTATTTGAGGTCCCTTTTGGATTGAACTGAGGATGACTATGAATAACAGTGGGGTCTCTGTGGTGGTTTTATTCTTCAGAGCTGCGTTCGGATGCTTCTCCAGTAATGAAGAACCCTCCCAAGCTGGAGGGTGATGCTACGGATGGCTCCTTTGCCAATAAGCATGGCCGCCACGTCATTGGCCACATTGATGACTATAGTGCCCTAAGAGAGCAGATTGGGGAGGGCAGAGTGCTGGTCAAGAAGATAGCATCACTTGTGAGACCAAGCTGCAGCTTCTCTGGTCTTGAAGCTCCGGGCATAGAGGTAATCACATTTTAGCTCTTAGGTGCACCTTTTCCTTAAGCCCTTTTTTCTTTTGATTTTAACTCCTTCTCCCACTATCTTTTTTCCTGCTCCACATCTCTCACCAGCTGAGGATGTATCTTCCATTTACATCCAGCTAGGCCTTCCGTCTTCACCAGCTAGTTTCACTACAAGCTTTGTTCTGTTCTGGATGTAGCTGACTCTATTTCCCCTGAGAACCACAGAAAAGTATGTGCAGCATTGCCATCCTCATCAGTAGAGCATGTTAAGCATCAGCATACTTGCAATGCTGTTTGGTTCTATATTATCTGCTAAAGTCACACTGGGATATGATCATTTGTGGGCAGGATAAAATCACTTCATCAGTTGTCTGGGAATTGAGACTATTCAGCCATATGGGCCAGATGTGTGGAAGTGGTGAGGAGAGGGGCAGCGGTGGATTTCTCTGCTCAGACCGAGCAGGAGAGGAGAGCAGGTCACAAGGCTTTTCAGCGTCTTTCCCCAGGGAAAGACCTAGGTACCAACTGCTGTGCTGAGCTCCAGGAGCCCCTACACGTGAGAGGGAGGCCCACACCTGAGTCAACAAATACAACACAGGGCTCCAGGCACAGTGCTGGAAGTGCTGTGGGTGTGACGGAGTGAACTCAGAAGTGGCGATTATCCCAGAAGGAAGGCAACAGGTTCATGGGGGTTAGGGCATCATTAGGGGGTGTGTAGTTCTCTGGGGCGGAGATCATGCCAGGTAAAAGGAGCAGCACTCAGTCCTTTGAGCTACAAATGGTGCAGCCCATTTGAAGCATAACGCCTGATTTGGGAAGGGCAGTGGGGCTTGGGGGAACACACCAGAGGCCTGGAATAGCCTCAGCAAAGGGACAAGGTGTGAAGCCCCCAGCTCACATCTGAACACTTCCTTCTGCTCTAAGCCCAGACCCCTGTTCAACAGCGTGAGCTAAAGGCTTCATATCCAACCTTACACCAGTTGGAAGCAAATGCAATAAAACATGACCAGTCCATGCCTCCCCTCCAGACCCAATCCCACCCTCTGAGTACAACACCTGCCAAATTTCACTGTAAATGCTGCTGCCTCCCCCTGCCCACCCCCCACAAAAAAAAAAAAAAAAAAAAAACTTAAAAACGGTAACTTCAGAGCAAACAGAAGTCTTGCTATTTGTTTGTGGTTTTATTTTTTAAATCTGTGTTCCTATTCCCCTCCACTACTATGGAAAGACAGCTGATAAAGGACACGTCTGTTAAGGTGCGGGTGAACTGTGTGTGTTTACTGACTTCCTTTGGCCTCACGGCCTGCCCACCCACCAGAGCTCCCTGAAGATGCAGGGCTGCAGGCCTTGTCTGAGTAGCCCCTCCCCTTGCAGTGGGTCTTCACCCGCTGAAATGACCCCTCCTCCCTCTTTGTATGAAGGTCTTCTTGGCCCTGAATTTGAGGGAGGGGAGGCGAAGGGTTCAGATTCTATTTGCCTTTGCAAACCGCCCTCCTTTCTTTGACTTGCTGGTGGTAGGCGTGTCTTAGCTGAAGCTGAATTGCTTTATTCGAGGGCTGAGTTAGGTTTGCGTTTGTTCAGCCTCTGAGCCATGCCCGACTCTGCAACGCCATGGACTGCAGCACACCAGGCTCCTCCGTCTTCCACTATCTCCCAGAGTTTGCTCAAACTCGTCTGCTGAGTTGGCGACACTATCTCACCATCTCATCCTCTGCCGCCCCCTTCTCCTTTTGCCTTCTTTCCCAGTATCAGGGTCTTTTTCAATGAGTCGGCTCTTCGCGTCAGGTGGCCAAAGTACTGAAGCTTCAGCTTCAGCAATTGTCCTTCCAGTGAACATTCAGAGTTGATTTCCTTTAAGACTGACTGGTCTGATCTTGCCATCCAAAGGTTAGGTGCCAGGAGCCAAAAGATCACCCGGCTGAGATTCCCTGAGCGCCAAGTGGCGCGTTCTTCACTGGAAGGGCTCCACCAACCACCATCGGCCCCTCCCCAGGGGCTGGAGAAAGCCAACCCCGCCGGTCTGCAGCGTCCTGCTCTCTGCCCACAAGAGGGCGCTCGCTCCACGCCCCAATATGCTGGCCTCTGGGGTTCTGGGAAGGTACCTTTCCAGGTGGTGTTGGAGGCAACCAAGGCCGTGCAGCCCGGGACCTCAGGCCCTGGGCCCCTTCCTGGTTCCCAACCGTGCAAGCCACTGCACCCTGCGGGAAGGAGAGGCCACTAGAGAAGGAGGGACACCAAAAGGTAAGGCTTCCAGTCCTCTTGAGATTGTCCACTCACCCCCACCCCAAGGAGGAAGAAGACAATGCTGCAAACCTGGGCCCCGGGGAAGTGCGGAGGTAAGAGGAGGATATGGTTTCCCTTTGAGGTCCCCAGAGCCTACAGGGGAACTTGCCGGGGGCCCACCAGCCCTGGAGGGGACAGAACTATGACACCTGCCCCATCACCCTGAGACACAATTTACCCCCTTGCCCCCACCCTCACCCCCCACGTGAAAACACTAATGAAACAATGAACTCAGGCAATAATTCAGACAGTTACTCACATTCCCTGATGGGGGCTGAGAATGAGGCTTGGCTCTGATGGAATAACTGGGGTGATTCATTCTGCTAAGGCTGTAGGGATGGGCTGGATCAATATTGACAGAAAAGCTTGAAGCCTTGGTTGCCCAGCCCTGGGATCCTCACCCCCTCCTGGGGACCCCCTCCCCCACTCCGCCCCTTTCACGAACACTCCATGATGCAATATTGACACAGCTGCCAGCTTCTCAGACCACCGCCCCTAGTACGAAGAAGCCTGTTCCCTGAAGGCATGGATAGACTCCTAAAGCGTGCGTCCCAACTTCGACCACCCAGGGCATGCGCAGCAGAACGGAACTCAAGCTTCCAGTGTCCTGTCTGTCTGTGGTCTCACCAGAATGACAGGACACTCCTTGGCCAGGCGCTGGGCATGTCAGCGGCACCTCCTCTGCACCCACTTCACTGTGGTGAGAACGTGGACCGGCCCCGGCCCCCACCCTTGTGGCACTTCCACTCTGACCATACCCAGAGCAAAAATAAGTCTTCATCATCAGGGACCTTGTAGGACTATCTCTGCTCCACTCTGGGCTCAACGCAGCCTTACTCAAGCACCGTTTCCTCCAAGCCCATCCCAGAACCCACTCTACTGGGGACCACTTGTGTGCGTGTGCACGCTAAGTCACTTCAGTCGTGTTCGACTCTTTGCCACTCCGTGGACTGTAGCCCGCCAGGCTCCTCTGTCCATGGGATTCTCCAGACAAGAGTACTGGAGTGGGTTGTCATGCCCTCCTCCAGAGGATCTTCCTGACCCAGGCATCAAACCCCCATCTCTCTGGTCTCCTGCATTCGTAGGCGGTTCTTTACCACTAGCACCACCTGGAAGCCTGGGGACCCCTTGAGCCCTTCCTTAAGATGGCTTCACCCAGAGTGGACATCTTTTCTAATTCACATAAAAGGCAACTTATGAGCTCACAGCCACTCTGTTAGGGTACATCCACCATCTTGTGAGCCTTCCCACCAGTTTTCCTGGCCTGGTGAGTCACTGAGTCACTCCCAGAGGTAACTGTGAGAAAACCTGGTGGTTGATGCAGCATCAAGCAGAAGAGCAGACAGAAATCACTGGGAAGCCAGGACACAGGGGTAGATCTAAGCAAAAAATAATAATAATTTTATCGTACAATTACCACCATTAGATCAGATAGAGGGCGTCTCCATCTCCCAGTTTATTTTCAGTCCCGGAGAAGTTCACCGTAGATCATAGCCAAGGCCCCCAGGAGGGTGACATATTCTTGGAAGTTCGCCACCTGGTCCTCGTTCTGGTCCATTTCCTCCATTAGCTCTGTGGTTTCCGCATCCTGCGTCTTTTAATGTGTCAGAATGGGAAAGCCAGTCTCAATGGTGATGAGACCTTGAGTTCTCTGCATTTCCCCCTCCCAGGCAGTCCTCTCTCATACAAGTGTCTCTGTTCTCACTCGTCACCAAAGAGCCACTTCCACCTTGGGTTCACTTGGCTTTACCCTTCCTCTGTTCCTCACTCAAGGGGAGGGAATACCAGGCTGAGAGTAGCCCCAGCCCCGCAGGAGTGTGAATCAATGGTAAGGTATGTGGTCTAGGGCCCTGGAATGTGGACAGGGGTGTCAGATGCACCTGGCACCCCGCCCTCTCCCAATCCTGCTGCTAAAGAGTGGGAGGTGGGGAGAGGGGGCCTGGGAGGCTCACTCATCTCCCCAAGGATGAGCTCCTTCTGGACAAGCTCTTTCAGCTCCTTCTTGCTCAGGGTGTTCTTGACACCCTCACAGCCAGAGTACTTGTGGCAGATGGCCACCAGGAGGCTAATGGCCTGATCCAGGGGCTCCCCATAGCTGAAGACTGGGCTCAGAGCTGCAGGCAGTGGGAAAGGTCAGCACCCTGGGCAGCAAGGCCTTCTCACTCACCCACACACCTCAAGATCACTGTCAAGCAACCCCTTCAACTCCCTTTGACTAGGGTGAGGTGAACCTTGGTGGAGAAAGGAGAAAGCCCTGGGCTGGAAGGGGAGGGGAAGGCAGACTAGGGCCAAGAGATGAGTGCCCTGCAGAGAAGGGAACCAGAGCAGAGGTGGTTCCAGGATCCTAAGAAATAAATAGGACCACAGTTGAGAGCTCTCCTCTGGGGTTCCAAGAAAGTTGGGGAGTATGCTGGGAGTGTGGGATGGAGGCTGCACACCCAGCCTCACCCCCCCTCCCCCGCCACACACACATGCACACATCCTCACAAGACCACATACCGTGGCACTGACTCACCCCACGCCCGGGACACACCCTCCCAGGCCCGCTGTGGGAGCTGCCCCATAGGATGCCTTAGCCCGGGGCCAGCCTGACACGGCCTGCCTCTCCCCGCTACCGGCCTATTCTGAATGCCAGAGGACCAACCCGGGAGCGCCGCCCCAGAAGGACCGGG
>SJYX01011846.1:125319-146824 GCA_006410675.1 Oreotragus oreotragus
TTCTTGCCTGGAGAATCCCAGGGATGGGGGAGCCTGGTGGGCTGCCGTCTATGGGGTCACACAGAGTCAGACACGACTGAAGTGACTTAGCAGCAGCACTCTGAAAGACTCAGAACCCAACTCCCAGAGGCTGTCCATTTACTCAAGGAGAAGCTCGGCCTGGCCCCACCCCACCCCAGCCAAGGTGGAAAAGAATCTACCAAACCAGCCCTGGACACCTGGAATGGAAAACCTTTATTCCTCTGCTGGAGGGGAAGGCTGAAGCAGGGTCTGTCTGGGAGGGAGGGGAAGGTGAGGGGCCATGCAGGGTTTGTGAACAGAGCTGCAGGGGCCAGGGACCAGGCCCCAGTCATGGGTTCTCCTCCAGAAAGAAGTCGTTGTAGGCCATGCACAGCGTGGTCAGGAACAGCGAGTACTCCTTGAAGTCAATCTCCTGGTCGCTGTTCTTGTCCAAGCTCCTCATCAGGTCGTCAGCGCTGCTCTCCCTCATCTTCTTCGAGGGCCCAGATAGAGAGACAGGTCAGCCAGCCACCCCTCCCAGCCCTGTCGTGCCCCCTGGGAAGGTGGCCTCAGGCTGATCCCCAGCTGAGTCAGCAACTCGGAACGTCTCAGCCCCCAGAGCCTCCCCGCAGGCCACGGCCAGCATGGGATCTGACACCAAGCAGAGCCTCCGTGCCCTGACTGCTCAACCTGAATAAATCACTAGAGTGCAGGCTACTGCAGGCACCCCTCTTCCTCTCAACAATTTCTACCATTCAAAGAAGCAGCTAGATTTCCTACAACACCTCATAGAAACAGCTTGGTGACTATACTCGCCCTGAGCAGGATCCAAGTCTTACTCTGTCCCTGTTGGGGATCGTTCAGAACGCAAGCAGATCGCACATCCCTCCACGAGAGCAGTGGTTAGAGCTCTGTGTTCCCTAGCTAGCAGAGCCTGCAGGATAGCTGTATGTAATGAGTGCGTGGCACCCAGGCCTGCTCTCTGTCTGGTCCCCTGCTCTCCCAGCTCAGCTCTACAAGAGGAGGGAGACAGGGCACTTGGGGGGAACAGGAAGAAAATACAGGCACATCCTGCCCGCTCCTCTTCGGTGCCCTCCGCTCCAGCTTTGCCACAGGAGACAGGACATCGGGACATACAGAGATGGAAACAGCCTCTCTGTGACGCCATGCTTGTCCCCAATCTGGGTTCCTGTTATAGCCAGGCCCTCCCCAGGGCCTCCGTCTCCCTGTAATTAACCCTGCCGGACCCATGGCCCCTCCCTCTGCCCTCATTAACTCCAGGATGCAGAGAAGTAGGCAGGAGGGCCAAAGGGGAGGCCTGGTGACACCCACACCAGCTTTGGTCCCCTGTCCACAGAGACGCATTCCCACTTTTCTCTAGGGAGGTCCACTAAGGTTCAGGATGCCACAGGAGAGCCCCCCGCCCCAGGCTGATTTTAAAGGAAAGAGGGAGGGTGATACATGGAGCTGGCCTGGAATTCCAACCTCTCACTAGCTGGAGATTATATAATGTATCTGAGCCTCAATTTTTTTTTAACTGTAACAATAATATGATGACTACCTCATAGGCCTCTCCCTCTTCAGTTGCCTCCCTCCCACCATCTCCATCTGGTAAGCATCAGTTCTGCTTCCTTCCAACCTGTGTTCACAAACTAGCAGAACGGTCCTTTTGGGTCCTCTGTCAGCATCAGCTGAAAGCCCCAGCAGTGGTGGACACACAGAGCAGGACCAGGTGGGCGCCCTGCCTGTGAGTTTTGCATAGCTGACCTGGACCCCTGAACCCCACTCCAACCCTCCACCCCATTCCTCTCACAGAGTCCACAGCTGCAGGAACCCAGCCTCAACCTGGAAGTCTCCTTGATCTCCTTCTCTGAATCCCTCACCCGGCCTGAGGTCCACCCTGCAAACGCTGCTCTTCTCTGCTCCCAGTGATGCCTGATTCATCCCTCGGCGCTAGGTCTAGAGTTGTACATGCCCAAGATGTCCACCGTCTTCCCTGGGTCTCCGCCCCTACTTTTGGCCATCCTGTCCTGGCTGAGACTAGTGTACCTTGCAGACAGGCATGCGTCCCCTCTGGAGGGGCCTCCCCACCTCGTGCTGGGGAGCCCCTGACAGTGGCATCCGTGCTTCCCCGTCTTTTCCCTCCCTTCCCCCACCTGCTCGGGGAGCAGGGACTCTGGGCTGCAGGGGAGGGACCGGAACCTACTTCACCAAGACACAGCTCGTTCTGGATCAGTTCCTTCAGCTCCTTCTTGCTCAGAGTCAGTTTGCTGCCCTCTCTNCCCGTCTTTTCCCTCCCTTCCCCCACCTGCTCGGGGAGCAGGGACTCTGGGCTGCAGGGGAGGGACCGGAACCTACTTCACCAAGACACAGCTCGTTCTGGATCAGTTCCTTCAGCTCCTTCTTGCTCAGAGTCAGTTTGCTGCCCTCTCTCCCAGAATATTTATGGAAAGTGGAGACCATAGTGGCCAGGGCCTTCTCCAGAGGGGTCTCCATCACGGTGTGCAGTTCCAGAGGCTGAAGGGAGAGGGAAAGATCACTTTCCCCGGGAAGCTGGACCCCGTCCCTAGCCCCTCCCCAAGCTTCTCCTTCAGGGACCAGTGACTGGAACAAATGGTGAGACTAAAATCTAGCATGTGGACCCCAGTGTCTCAGGATAGGCTGTAGTGAGACCCACAGCAAACCTGGAACAGCCAGAGCCTGACCAGCCCTGGAAGGAGACCGCACACTCTCCTGCTCAGAAGAGGTTGTAAAAAAAGGTCTAGGGGCAAGCTGACCTCCCCAGAAGAACTGGTGGCAGATGATGGAGCCAATGAAAGGTCAGGACTTTCTTCCGGCCTGACCCAGCTTGGGCACTCATTTTCCAGAGGTCATTCCCCTTACCCTAGTCACCCTCCTTGCCCCAGGAGCTTGAACCACCCCCATTACAGAAGTGGGGGACAGGGCAAAGAGAGAGTCCTGGGGTTGGAGGAACCTGGGGCTGAAACTGGAAGATAAGATCTCGACAGGAAGCCAGGAGGGGTGACAGGACTTGTCCGGCTGGTCCCCAGGCTCCCGCCCAGAGAACTGTACACACAGACCAGTCATGAGTCAGGGAAGGAAGCGGGCCTCCTCTCCGGGGTCACTGTAAGGGCTGGATCCAGAGACTGGGTCTGATGGGGCCCTCCAGTCCACCAGCACAGCCACACACCCCTCCAAAGGAAGAAGCTCTTGGAGCTCCTGTGACTCAGACTTGAAAACCACTTCCCCCTTAGGCAGGAAGGAGCCAACACCCAAGGAACTTGGGGGCTGCAGGTAAATCTGTGTAGGGTCCTGAGCCAGGAAAGGAGGAAGAAGCTGCTGTCTCCTACCCTCAGCCAGAAGCCCGCCTGGCTATTCCTGAACCGGACCTGTCATTCATCTCCTACCTCCCCAAACCCTCAGCTTCTCCCCACCACCGGGAGACTCAGCCAGGACCACGGTGGAAGGCGAGGGTGTCGGCAGTTGCAGCAGCAGCCTCCTGGCTGGTTCTGATCCCCACCTCCACCTCCAGAGCCACTTCTCAGGAAATTCTCATAGCCATGATGCCAAATAGCTGGCCCTCTCCTCCCTGAGCACACCCCCACTCGTCAGACCCAGCCTTTCTTGGGGGAGGCCAGCAGAGCTTTTTCAGCCTCTGGCCTCATCGCCCAGCTTGCCCTACCATATAAACGAGCCGGGAGATCGGAAGCAAGGACTCACCAAGGAAGGACAGAGCCAGAGAACTCACGCGGCAGACACGGGCTGCCTGCCGCTGCTCTCTGCCTTTATTCCCTTGCTCCAATCCCCAGGAAACCAGGGGAGAGAGAGGGCCAATAAGAAGGGGCCAGGGACCAAAGAAGCCTAGGTCAGAGCCTCCTGGGAATGGCTGCAAAGAAACCCCCTTTTGCGAATCTCCCCTTCCTTGTTTCTAAACAGAGGCGATGGGAGCATACTGAGTTTATCGTGGTACATACATTTTCAATCTCAGAAGCTTTGTCTTTCCAACCAAAACCCAGAACTCACAATCTGATGGGACGACAGCCAGGCTCCCTGGAAAGAAGAATCAGGAGGCATGCAGGGTATCCACCCATACCTTAGGCTGCACGTTTCCTGCCAAGGGCATGGTCAAGGTCGTTAGCGAGGACGGAGACTAAGATTTCTAAAGGATTCTTCGACACCTCCCTGGTCACCATGGGAAAGAATTGTCAGAGACTCTTGGGGAACTGAGAATCAGGGAGACCAAGGCAGAAATCGGGAAAGGGTAGGGCTGGATGACGGGGTAGAGGCCGTGGACTCTGGGGAGCAGGTTCAAGGTGCAGTAATGACTAGGGTGTGAGTCAAGGAGATTTGCCTGTATCCTAGGAGAGACTCAGACATTGTTCTGTGATTAGTTGCTCAGTCGTGTCTGACTCTTTGCAACCCCATGGACTGTAGCCCGCCAGGGTCCTCTGTCCATTAGATTCTCCAGGCAAGAATACTGGAGTGGGTTGCCATGCCCTCCTCCAGGGGATCTTCCCAAACCAGGGGTTGAAACCAGGTCTCCCACATTGCACGTGGAATCTTTACCATCTGAGCCACCAGGGAACCCCAAAAATACTGGAGTGGGTAGGCTATCTCTTCTCCAGGGGATCTTCCCAACCCAGGAACCATGTCCAGGTCTCCTGCATTGCAGGCAGATTTTTAATCAGCTGAGGTACCAGGGAAGCCCAGACATTGTTCTACCACCAACCAGTTCAAGAATGAGAAGAGAACAGAGTTAGGGGCTAAGCACCATGGCTGATGCCGCCAAACCCTAGCCTGCCTAGATGCTCCCTGCTGCCCCCAATCCCACTCCCACCCCCACCTGCCAAAGGTAAAGAGGCAGCAGGGACTGGTTGCTAAGCAACAGGAGTTTCCAAAGTAGAGAGTGATGCAGAAGGGAGACTCAGGGGAGGGCACGCCGATGGAAGATGGGCAGACCCGGGCGGGGGATGAGGGGGAGAAGGAAGAAGTGGCAAACTTTTTCCTGGATCAAAATTCTATCCTAGTCTCTGTAGTCACACTCTGAAGGAACATCTGAGTCACCTACCCCACTCCTCTGCAACTTGGGAGAAAAACAACGTGATGAGAAGAAAAGGGGAAAGCTTGAAAGGTCACGGGAACCAGACCTTCTCTTCCTCTGGACCTGCCTTCTACTCACCTCTTCACTGAAGGTCCCTGTACCACCCAAGCAAGGCCTGGAAATCTAACCCCCACCCGTTGCAGGCCGGAGCCGCTGGCCTTTAACCTAAAGAGAAGCACTATCGTGCCTGATATTTTCAGGAGGGGTGGGGAGGAGGGGAGGGGAGTCTCAATTCACTTATCAGATCTCATGCCTAGAATTTTGTCTCCAAAACTCTGGTCTCCTCCCTCTATCTCCCGCCCTCCCAATCCAGTTACTGTCCTCCACTCATCAGTTCCAAGGTCCTTTGTCTTCCTCTGATGGAGCATGACTGTTAACTGGTAACGAATCTCATCCCAGGGCCTCCGGGAGAGACAGGCTTAGAGAAGGATGATATGCTCATGCTGTGGCCATTAAACTGCCCTTCCTCCATGTCCCCTCCCTGATTTGACCCTGGACAGGAAGGATTCATCTTCCCTGGGGTCTGAAGCCAGGCCACTGGAACAGGTGGCAGGCAGGGCCCGAACGGTAAGTGTCAGGATTGCGCCTTCCTCCCCATTCCACTCTGGCCTCACTACTTCCTCCCCATGACTCAGCCCTTTCCCCACCACCCCAGGGCACCCACACTCCATTCGAGACCCCAACCAGGAGCAGATGTGACCTCCAAATCCATCCCAGCCTCAGTCAGAGATCCTGCCAGAGGCAAGGCTGGGGAGGTGGGACGGGTGAGAACTCTGGCTAAGATCCTACAGCTGGGATGTTCCAAGCCTCTGAGGTCCCTTTCCCTGCCTTTGACCCCATCCAGAGTCGACTCTGTCTGCCACACACATGCACAGTCCCCCACATCCCTCTCCACCTTCACTAGTCTGCTGTCCACTCTCCCCAAGACTATAGCTCAACATCTCTACAGCTCAACTCCCAGCATCCTCTATTACCCCCGCCCCACCGCCCCCGCCAGGCATCCCTCAGACCCCCACCCCACGCCCNCTAAGATTTCTAAAGGATTCTTCGACACCTCCCTGGTCACCATGGGAAAGAATTGTCAGAGACTCTTGGGGAACTGAGAATCAGGGAGACCAAGGCAGAAATCGGGAAAGGGTAGGGCTGGATGACGGGGTAGAGGCCGTGGACTCTGGGGAGCAGGTTCAAGGTGCAGTAATGACTAGGGTGTGAGTCAAGGAGATTTGCCTGTATCCTAGGAGAGACTCAGACATTGTTCTGTGATTAGTTGCTCAGTCGTGTCTGACTCTTTGCAACCCCATGGACTGTAGCCCGCCAGGGTCCTCTGTCCATTAGATTCTCCAGGCAAGAATACTGGAGTGGGTTGCCATGCCCTCCTCCAGGGGATCTTCCCAAACCAGGGGTTGAAACCAGGTCTCCCACATTGCACGTGGAATCTTTACCATCTGAGCCACCAGGGAACCCCAAAAATACTGGAGTGGGTAGGCTATCTCTTCTCCAGGGGATCTTCCCAACCCAGGAACCATGTCCAGGTCTCCTGCATTGCAGGCAGATTTTTAATCAGCTGAGGTACCAGGGAAGCCCAGACATTGTTCTACCACCAACCAGTTCAAGAATGAGAAGAGAACAGAGTTAGGGGCTAAGCACCATGGCTGATGCCGCCAAACCCTAGCCTGCCTAGATGCTCCCTGCTGCCCCCAATCCCACTCCCACCCCCACCTGCCAAAGGTAAAGAGGCAGCAGGGACTGGTTGCTAAGCAACAGGAGTTTCCAAAGTAGAGAGTGATGCAGAAGGGAGACTCAGGGGAGGGCACGCCGATGGAAGATGGGCAGACCCGGGCGGGGGATGAGGGGGAGAAGGAAGAAGTGGCAAACTTTTTCCTGGATCAAAATTCTATCCTAGTCTCTGTAGTCACACTCTGAAGGAACATCTGAGTCACCTACCCCACTCCTCTGCAACTTGGGAGAAAAACAACGTGATGAGAAGAAAAGGGGAAAGCTTGAAAGGTCACGGGAACCAGACCTTCTCTTCCTCTGGACCTGCCTTCTACTCACCTCTTCACTGAAGGTCCCTGTACCACCCAAGCAAGGCCTGGAAATCTAACCCCCACCCGTTGCAGGCCGGAGCCGCTGGCCTTTAACCTAAAGAGAAGCACTATCGTGCCTGATATTTTCAGGAGGGGTGGGGAGGAGGGGAGGGGAGTCTCAATTCACTTATCAGATCTCATGCCTAGAATTTTGTCTCCAAAACTCTGGTCTCCTCCCTCTATCTCCCGCCCTCCCAATCCAGTTACTGTCCTCCACTCATCAGTTCCAAGGTCCTTTGTCTTCCTCTGATGGAGCATGACTGTTAACTGGTAACGAATCTCATCCCAGGGCCTCCGGGAGAGACAGGCTTAGAGAAGGATGATATGCTCATGCTGTGGCCATTAAACTGCCCTTCCTCCATGTCCCCTCCCTGATTTGACCCTGGACAGGAAGGATTCATCTTCCCTGGGGTCTGAAGCCAGGCCACTGGAACAGGTGGCAGGCAGGGCCCGAACGGTAAGTGTCAGGATTGCGCCTTCCTCCCCATTCCACTCTGGCCTCACTACTTCCTCCCCATGACTCAGCCCTTTCCCCACCACCCCAGGGCACCCACACTCCATTCCAGACCCCAACCAGGAGCAGATGTGACCTCCAAATCCATCCCAGCCTCAGTCAGAGATCCTGCCAGAGGCAAGGCTGGGGAGGTGGGATGGGTGAGAACTCTGGCTAAGATCCTACAGCTGGGATGTTCCAAGCCTCTGAGGTCCCTTTCCCTGCCTTTGACCCCATCCAGAGTCGACTCTGTCTGCCACACACATGCACAGTCCCCCACATCCCTCTCCACCTTCACTAGTCTGCTGTCCACTCTCCCCAAGACTATAGCTCAACATCTCTACAGCTCAACTCCCAGCATCCTCTATTACCCCCGCCCCACTGCCCCCGCCAGGCATCCCTCAGACCCCCACCCCACGCCCCGGAATTTCTCAGACCATCAGCCTCATAGCTTTCAAGAATCTTTATTGAACTTGTTCAGTATTGTGCTCACGTCTGAAGGAGCCAGGGTGAGGTGATGCGCCCACCGCCAACAGGGAAGACCCCAGCTGGCAGCCCCCCACTACCCACACCTGAGGAGCCTTCATTTTTTCCGGGGTTGCTTATCAGGGAACCCTTCGAAGAACTCATTGCACATCATGGCGATGCAGGACAGGAAGACACAGTACTCCTGGAAGTCCACCTCGCTGTCCTTGTTGCAGTCCAGGTTGCTCATCAGTTTCTGGAACGCAGCTTCATCCGTCCTTTTCTGCAGGAGGAAGAGGCTACAGGTGGAAACCGGAAGCGAGGTCAGGGTCGGGGAGTGGGGCAGAGCTAGCACTGGGTGAGGCCTGAGCTCCAGACGGGAGCTCAGGAAGGCACAGGCACCCCTGTGGGGCCTGGCTTTGGACCTCCAGCCCTAGGGGCTAAGCTACCCCTCAGATGAAGTCTGAGGACCTGGGTACAACTGCATAAAGGAGACCACAGCCTCTTCTGCCAAGGTCATTTTAAGAGTCCCAATCATACAGTGGTCACGAAAGCAGTATATAAACAGCGTAAAGGTTGATACAGACGGCATCTGGGATTGCTCAAGAGAATTCTGTAAGTGTATGAGTGTCTCCAGAGAACTATATCTTCACGTCCACAAGCCAAATAGAAACTCAAAAATGGTTTATGGGGCGGGGGGATGGTGATAAAATAGGAATATGATTAACAGATATACACTGCTGCTGCTGCTGCTGCTAAGTCACTTCAGTCGTGTCCGACTCTGTGTGACCCCATAGACGGCAGCCCACCAGGCTCCCCCATCCCTGGGATTCTCCAGGCAAGAATACTGGAGTGGGTTGCCATTTCCTTCAGTGCATGAAAGAGAAAAGTGAAAGTGAAGTTGCTCAGTCTGTCCGACTGTTAGCGACCCCATGGACTGCAGCCCACCAGGCTACTCCGTCCATTGGATTTTCCAGGCAAGAGTACTGGGGTGGGGTGCCATTGCCTTCCCCGAACAGATATACACTACTGTATATAAAAGAGATAAGCAACAAGGATTTACTGTATCACACAGGGAACTGTATTCAATATTGTGTAATAACTTATAGTGGAAAAGAATCTGAAGAAATAGATATGTGTATATACAGCTAAATCACTTTGCTGTACACCTGAAATGAACACACTGTAAATCAACGATATTTCAACAAAAAAAAAAAAAAAAGAAGAAGGCATATAACTTTTGCAGAATCTTAAAAAAAAAAAGAGGTTCATTGCTGGAGTGACGGCAAGAGTTCAACCATCGCAGTTCATGATCTCAGCTTTAAACACGGACTTCCTTGGGAAGTTACTTAGCCTCTCTGAGCATCAGTTTCCCTCCAGGGAAGTTGTACAGAGCCCTGTACCCTATCTGCTCACTCTGCCCTCTTTCTGAGGGTGCTAGGAAGTGAGCGGTGGGTGCTCACCGTGCTTTGGCCCCAGGCAGCCAGGGTAAGCTCTCTGCCTGGAAATTGCCCATGTCAGCAGCAGATGCCAGCTGTAGGTAATGCTTCACAGAGGACGGGTGCCTCCCAGACAGTATCACTCACCCCCAAGAAGCTGGGCAGCTCCCGGGTCAGCAGCTCCTTTAGCTCAGACTTGTTGAGCTTGAACTTGTCACCCTCCTTGCCCGAGTACTTGTGGAAGGTGGACACCATCACATCGAGGGCCTTCTCCAGGGGGTATGCCATGGCAGCAATCAGGAGCTGAGGGCAGGGTCACAGAGACAACCGTATTTTCCCCTCCCCACCCCCAGCTATTTGTAAATGCCCCCGACTCCCATCCCTCAGGGAGCACATCGGTGACTGCTCCCATCCAGAAAGGGGTTCAGCTCCTAGCAAGAGAGGGAAATGTATGCTTGGGGTAGTGAACCCCTGCAGGGCCTGGTGCTCAGGCTCCGGGTTCCAGGCAGCCAGCTCCCCAGGAGCACTTTCTCCACCCTCACTTGGTCCATTCACCCACTGGTGCGCTCAGCCCTCAGCAGCCCCACCCCAGCCCATTCTTTTCCCCTCCCAGCACTGGGCTGGGCGCGGCTGCTGGAGGCTTGCCCAGGGCCTAGCGGAAAAAACCAGTGCATAGGGAGGGGCAGGGTGAGGTGGCAGGGGCACGGATGCAGGGGAGGGACGGGGAGGCCACCCTCCCTTGGGCTGGGCTGCTGGTGCAGGACCAAGCCTCCTAGGACATAGCCAGCCAGAGCCCACAGGCGCCTTCTGCCTTCACTGTGCTTTCCACATCCAAGTGTGCCACCCAGCAGACACCAGCCAACACACCCACCAGTCACACACAGCAGCAACAACGCACGCAAGCCCCGGCATCACAGAAGCCCTCAGACAGTTCCCACCAGCCACTCGCACTTGTTGTTCTTTCCTGAATGCACACACACTTGTGCACACACACACCACCCACCCTAGAGCCTCCACATCGGAATCTCACATCTGGACCTGTTTAGCGCCTCTGGCCCCCACCCACCTCCCTTTCTCCTGCCCCCAGCCTCGGCCTGCCAGTCAGACGACCACAACTCACCAAGAGAGAGGAAGTGCTGGGGAGAGATGACGGGAGAGAGGAAGAACGGGGAGCACCCAGCAGCCTGACCTATTTATACCCGGGCCAGGCCCTGCCCATGGCAGGGGATGCGGGAGGATGGGACCCAGCCCTCCTGTCACGGGCTGATGTGGTGAACGCCACGGCCCCCCTCCACCCCCCTCCACCCGCCCAGCCTGGAAAGCCAGCTTCCTGCCCCAGCAGGCACAGACGGACATGGGAGAGCCCCAGGGGCACAGGCAGGGGCCTGGAGGGTGGGTGTGCACAGCTCAGCTCGAGTTTTAGGGAGCTGGGGGGAGGGACAGGTTGTGCCTGGGGCATGAGGCTCAAGGAGGAGGTGGTCCCACCAGGCAGCATAGAGAGGTGGAAGGTGGCAGGTGGGAAGCTGCCCTGGGATGTGGCAGCCCGCCCGAGAACACAGGGTTTGGTGCTGGGGACGGCTCACGATGCCCTGGGCCCCTCCCCAAAGAGCTTCCGGGACGGGAGCTGGGGGTCTGGGAGGAGGAACAGGCTAACACCCAAAGGAGGCTTGGGGACCCCGCAGGCACATCCTTGCAGAAAGGCACTGGATGCAGGAGTGATGGAATGGGGAAGGAGAGGCATGCCTTGGGGCTCAGGGATGGACTGAAGGGACCAAGAGCGGTGGGATGGCAGACGGCTTTGGGAGGGGGCTTAGATTTGGCAGAGGGCTTTGGGAGGGGGCTTAGATTTGGCAGAGGGCTTTGGGAGGGGGCTTAGATTTGGGCTGGGTGTCAGGGATGAAGAGCGTAGGGAGCGGAGGCAAGTTAGAGGTGATGCAGCACAAAATGAGGGGAGGCAGGGATGGGGGGCCTCCCAGGGTAAGGTATGAGCTCAGGGGTTGAGGGAGGGTCAGGAGTCAGGGGGGTAAACCCCTCAGGTGGCTGTGGCTTCAAGGAGAGGGGTGTGCCTGAAGGTCTCCCTCCTTCCCCCTTCAACAGCAGAGCACCGCTCCCCAAACGATCAGGGAGCAACACCCTAGTCCAACCCCTAATCGGATTAGTGCTGCGCTCTGGGCTCTCATAGCCCAGGGCGGGGAGCAGACCCGCCCTCTCCCCTGCGGCCCCACCCTCCTCCCAGAACATCCAGTCTGGAGGACTGAGTTTGACCCCCCTCTCACCTCCTTCACAGCCCAAGGGAGCTTCTTCTTCAGAGACCTGCCCGATACAGACAGACAGACAGAGAGCCCCCGCAACCATCCTCCCATGGGCATTGTCCCCGACTTGCCCCCACGCCTTCCTGCTGGACATGAGGCCCATTTCATTTCCGCAGGGTCTGAAACTGCCCTCAACCTCCTGTCCTCCCGTCCAGGGAGGGGTGGCGCCCCAGTGGGACTCTGTCCCCAGGCCGTCCTCTCAGAGGAACCAAACGAAGCCAAGTGATGCCAGTTCTTTATTAGGAGCAAAAGAGGCCTTTGCCGCCACACTGTCTCCCAGACATGCTCTGCTGGGCCTTGAGGGCCACCACCGCTGTGGCTGGTGGGGGAGGCAGCGGCTGGCTGCTCTCCAGATCACCTGTGGTTCTGGGGATGGTCCCCTCGTGTCTCCTGGACTCATGGGTTGACACACCAGGGGCAAACCCGGGAGATTCTAGAAGGAGGGGCCTGGGGGGCTGGGAAGGGGAGAGCTGACGTGCCCAGGAGGACCTCGGGACAGGGTCAGGGCGGTCCGAGAGGACCCCGACCTCCGCCCTCTGGCAGCAGCCCTGCCCGCTACTGGGAGCAGGAGGGCTTCAGCGGGCTATCCTTCAGGTACTGGTGGCAGCAGACGCAGAGGCAGGCGAGCAGGCGCATGTACTCCACAAAATCCACCTGGCAATCCTTGTTGGAGTCCAGGACACTGATGGACTGCTTGTAGTCACTCTCCCGGAGCGGCGTCGGTGCGGGGTGGGGCGGGGAGGGATGAGGAGGCAGGCTGAGGAGGCCAGAGCAGCCGGGTCCTCACATCCAGCTTCCCTCCCCTCCACGCCTCCTCCCCGCCATCAGCAGCCCGTGCCCCTCGGCCTCAGCCTCAGCCTCCCTGTTCTGAGGATTCACCGTGCCAGCGCCCCTCCCAGACCCTCTTTCTCAGCTCATTTACGGACGGACCGCCGGCTGCGTGTCAGGCGTTCTTCACAGAGCTCTCCCTCAGTCTTTCCAATTGCCCTGCCACAGTCTGGGAGGTGCTTTTCCCCCACTTTACAGATGGAGAAACTGAGATTCCCGTTGAGCCCGTTTCCCTCCCAGCACCCCTCCCCACAGTCTAACCTCCACCCCCTTGTGCCCCAGACTCAGAGCAGGATCTGTCTGCAGAATTCAAGCAGTGCTTCCCTTGGGGGCTCAGCCCAGGTGCTCACCGGGGCCCAGGTAGGCAGCTCCTTCTCCAGGAGTTCCTTGAACTTCGCCTGGCAGAGCGGGTTTCCAGAGAACTGTGAATATTCCTGAAAGGTGTTCACGAGAGTAGCCAACGCCTGCTCCAGAAGACTGGCCATATTGACTGTCATGGAACAAAGGTGGGACTCATGGCAGAAGCCGAGTCAGCCCCTCTTCTCACCGCTGCACTTCAAGTGTCCCAGGGACTGAGCCCAGACATGACTGACCCCCTACACGCTTCCGACCCCACAAGCTCCCCCTCCTCTGAGCAGCCCTCCTTGACTACATCAGCTCCTGATTTAGTTTCCGACCGCCCCCACCCTCTCCCACCACCACCGCTGGTTCTATTTCTGGACAGAGGCCTTAATTGCCCAACAGCACTGCAAACCCCTCGGGGAGCGTGGCCCACCTCACTCCCTCACAGTGCTGGTAGTTTAGTCGCTAAGTCATGCTGGACTCTTCCATGGCCCCGTGAACTGTAGCCAGCCAGGCTCCTCTCTCCATGGGGTTCTCCAGGCAAGAATACTGGAGTAGTTTGCCGCCTCCTTCTCCAGAGGATCTTCCCGATCCAGGGATCAAACCCTGGGTCTCCTGCCCTGCAGGGGTTCTTTACCATCTGAGCCACCAGGGAAGCCCCCACGTACTGGCTCCATCTTTTCTCATCTGACACCCAGCGATGGCTCAGTCCGGCTCTGCATCGCCCTCTGAGACACAGTCCCCGGTCCCCTTCAGGACCCCAGGGCCCCTTCCATAGGAACCTGCATGGAGACCCTTGCTCTGGGCTCCCGGCCTCAGGTCCTTGGTAGAGCTGAGCATCCTTGAAGAGAGTCAGGTCTCAGAGGAACCCCTACAGTCTCACCACCACCCCCTCACCATCCCTTCTGTCCTGAACTCAGGGAAGCTGCATCCAAAGATCCACTATGCCTCTGACTAGCTGTGCAGGCAAGGATGAGCCACATAAGGTCTCAGGTACCTTATCTGTGAAACAGGGTTAATCCCACCTCACAGACCTAATCAGGAACCTGAATCAGACGGTCTCTGGAGACAACCAGCTCCGGTCGGGACCAGTCAGATGGTCTCTGGAGACAACCAGCTCCAGTAGGGACCAGTCTGTGATCTGCCCCAACTATAGCCATCCACCTGACCCCTGAGGGTCTTGAGACAGAAGGCTCTGCAGACAGGTACCCCATTCTGTTAGAGGGGAAGCCCTTCCCAGAATTGCCCACCCACCCCCATTACACTGGCCCCTCCCACCGCCCTCCTGGGAGATGCCTCCAGGCTGGGGAAACTCTAAGGCAGCCAGGAAGGCATGTGTTGTTTCCAAGTGAGCTGAGTGACTCACTCCTGGTTCCCCCCGGGGACAGGAGTCCTGCAGCATGTGGCAGCCTGGGCCAAGGCTCTCTCCCTCCCTAATGATTTGTCCTCTGCTGGGCGCTGTGGATGGTCAAGAGTAGGGAGAGACGATGGGGTTAAGTGCTGCCTGGGGTTTAACGCTGTGTGACAGCCCAGGACTGGGGCAGAGTTCTGGGTTCCCAGGAGAGGAAAGGGCCATGATGGCAGAGGATAGGGAAATGCAGAGAGGCTGAACTCCCTCCTGGGTTCCTGCCAGCCTGCCTGGCGCCACCACTGCGGCTTTTTCAGGAGCTCGGTGCCTGGAGACTAGACGGAACCCTCTCTTGCCCGTCTAGAATGGAGGGCCTATCTTGCCTCCCCGGCAGGAATGAAGGGAGTGGGTAAGGGGGGAGCTAGCTGTGGGCAACGGCAGTGCTTTAAGCCCATCGTCCCCACCCCTCGGGCAGACCTCAGCTCTGCACACCCCCTAAACCCAAGCTCCCCAGCATCCCCTTACTGTGCCGGGGAACCCCTGAGTCTATCACCAGACTCCCTTCACCTCATCAGTCCCTGCTGCGGTCATCCCTCTGCCCCCAAGCTCAGACCCTGAGCCGGGAGACAGAACTCGGGCTGACCAACACCCATCCCAGGGCAGGACCCAAGCAGCTGGCACTCACCACTGATGCTGGTGTTTCAAGTGGAGGAACCCAGAGACAGGACATCCCTATTTGTAGCCTCCCGATGAAGGAAGGGAGTAATTATGGGGAGATCCAAGTAGGTCACGCTCAGGACGCCCCCCAGGGGCTCCCCTGCCTCCCTCCCTGGCAACCCCTACTACAAGGCACACTCACACGCCTAGCCGTGCATACATCAAAGGCTGCAGACCACCACCTCTTCATTCTCCCTCTGCCCGCCCCCAGCATCGGGAACAAGGCATGGCCTCCTGTCCGTCTCCTTCCTGCATGGTTAGAGGAGACAGGTCATTCATCACAGCCACCCTCTGTCTCTTCACGCTGAAGAGGCATCCCAAAAGAAGGATGGACATATTTTTGCCTCATCCCCGGAGAATCCCCGTGCCAGAGAGGATCTTGGTGAGCCTCTGGTTCAGCACCCCCATTTGTGGTGAGACCACTGAGCCCATCAGACACTCTCCCTGCTTGATCCCCAGACCGACAGTCTTTGTGATGGGGGCATAGTCCTGGTGGCTCAGATGGTAAAGAATCTGCTTGCGATGCAGGAGACTGGGGCTCCACCCCTGGGTCGGGAAGATCCCCTGGAGTAGGGGATGGCTACCCACTGCAGTATTCTTGCCTGGAGAATTCCATAGACAGAGGAGCCTGGGGGACTACAGTCCATGGGCTCACAAAGAGTCAGATACAACTGAGCTACTGACATTTTCACTTTCAAAGGGATAAAATAGGAAATTAAATAGGTAATCCCATTAGGGGACGGTAAGCAGAAAAATATGGAAGACCCCTGAATGTTAATGATTACTCAAGAAAGCAGACTTGTTGCTGTTGTTCAGTTGCTAAGTCATGTCTGACTCTTTGCAACCCCATGGACTGTACCCTGCCAGGCTCCTCTGTCCATGGGATTTCCCGGGCAAGAATACTGGAGTGGGTTGCCAGTTCTTTCTCCAGGAGATNTAATGATTACTCAAGAAAGCAGACTTGTTGCTGTTGTTCAGTTGCTAAGTCATGTCTGACTCTTTGCAACCCCATGGACTGTACCCTGCCAGGCTCCTCTGTCCATGGGATTTCCCGGGCAAGAATACTGGAGTGGGTTGCCAGTTCTTTCTCCAGGAGATCTTCCTGACCCAGAGATCAAACCCACATCATTGGCAGGTATATTTTTTACCACTGAGTCACCAGCGGAAGCCTGAAAACAGGTTCGCTTAACCCCAAAACCAAGCAGGCTTCCTTAGCAACAAAACCACGCAACAGAAGCTCAAGACATCCCCCCAAACAATGAAACAACGGCAGCGTGAGACCCACATACTGCACAGTGAGCTCAGTAAGCTGATGATCCTTAGGACATGCTGTCTGTACACATTAGGAAAACAATAATTTGTGAACCTAGCTTGACTGTGTAGAGACAAGAAAACTCCCCTGCTCAACCCGGAGGAGGAGCTAATGATAGAAGCATTGATGTCTACTCAAGAAAGACAAAGAAGGTCTTCTCCCCCTCCCCACTTTTCCTCTGATTATAAAACTGTAGTCCAGTAAGTTCTCACGGNAGCGTGAGACCCACATACTGCACAGTGAGCTCAGTAAGCTGATGATCCTTAGGACATGCTGTCTGTACACATTAGGAAAACAATAATTTGTGAACCTAGCTTGACTGTGTAGAGACAAGAAAACTCCCCTGCTCAACCCGGAGGAGGAGCTAATGATAGAAGCATTGATGTCTACTCAAGAAAGACAAAGAAGGTCTTCTCCCCCTCCCCACTTTTCCTCTGATTATAAAACTGTAGTCCAGTAAGTTCTCACGGTGTGCCATCTCTCGTCCTCCTGCTTGTTAAGTCTCACAAGCGTCCTATTCCAGTAAATCATTTCTTCACTATATCACTTCACCTCTCCCTGAATTCTTTTCTGTGCTGAGACATAAAGAACTACGGTACTGGAGCACTTTGGAGCCCCTGAAACAGCACCTAAGGGTTTCGCTTGGACACCTTGGGCGGAAAACGGCTTGCTTCCCTGGGGGGACCATCAGTAGAATGCCCTGAGACCCAGGAGGAAGGCGTGCTGCTCCTAGGGGCCCTTCTGGAAGTCTAGGCTGTGTCTCCCTGGTGCCCCCTCACCCCACCCCACCAAGCACAGACTCTCGCCAGGGCAGCCTGAAGCTAGAGCTCTTGTACCCTGTCCTCCTGGCTCCACATGGCACCAAGGTCGAGTTCCCTGCACTCCCTTGGGGTGGGGGTAGGTTTCCTCTGGTTTGGGGCTTAAGGGTATAGCCCTCTGGGGTCCCAGCATTGCATGGGGTGTCCCCTTTGCCTCCGCTCCTCAAATGAACCCTTCCTCTTTCCACAAACAAAGCCAAAGGTCACTTTGGCTCAGTTTAGTGATGTCCTCCGGATACGAGGGGCCCAGTGCCAGACTCTCTTCCTGGAACCTGCTTTCACTTAGATTTTGATCTCATTCCTTACTGCCTTGTGAGCTCTTTAATGCTTTGAAAAGCTGTTTTTATTCTCTCCAGCACTTTTTGTTGTTTTTAGCTGGAACCAGCACATGTCACCATATTACCAGAAATGGAAATCCCTTTATATCAATTCTCTCCTCCTGCCCCTCATCTGTGGGCCAGAGAGACCCCTCCTCATTTCTCAGAAAGAGAACTCAAGATCCAGAAGAGTGTGGAATGGGGAAGAAACCCTAACGCTTATGGGGCAGCCAGAGAGTTCATGACACCTTGGCCTCCCTTGAGTACCCCTACACCTGAAGTTCATCCTTGCCATCAGCTCCCAGAAGACTCAGCCTCTTTAGATGAGGGAAGCAAGCAGTGGGAGGGCAGGGAAGGGAGGGCTGTGATTATCTCTGTTTTATAGGCAAGGAATTATGGGGAGTAGGGGACAGGCAATGGCACCCCACCCCAGTACTCTTGCCTGGAAAATCCAATGGATGGAGTAGCCTGGTGGGCTGCAGTCCATGGGGTCGCTAACAGTCGGACAGACTGAGCGACTTCACTTTCACTTTTCTCTTTCATGCATCGGAGAAGGAAATGGCAACCCACTCCAATATTCTTGCCTGGAGAATCCTGGGGATGGGGGAGCCTGGTGGGCTGCCGTCTATGGGGTCACACAGAGTCGGACACGACTGAAGTGACTTAGCAGCAGCAGCAGCAGCAGGGGACAGAAGCAGGGGACCTGCGATTAATTCAGTTCTGGGTCAAGCACTTGTTTCCACTGTGCCATCCCAGGAATGCCACGAGCAGCCACCTTCCTTAAGCAGATCACCTCACCTCTCCGGGCCTCATTTTTGTCATCTGTGGATGACCAAGGAAAATAATGGTCACCGTTTCATAGGACTGCGGTGAGGCATAAGTGAGTTAATATGTACACAGCTCATAGACAAATAGCGCTGGCACCTGGTGAGCGTGTGAATGTTAGCTGAGAGGCAGGTAGCTTGCCCAAGTCACACAGCTAATTAGTGACAAGGTAAGAGCCAGTCGTGACTCATGTCAGTCTCTATTTTATTTTTTTAAAGTGCACTTATTTTTGGCTGCACCGGGTCTTCGCTGCTGCACAATGGGCTTTCTCTGGTTGTGAGGACCGAGGGCTCCTCTTCATTGCAGTGTGAGGGCTTCGCACTGCAGCGGCTCTTCTTGTTGCAGAGTGCGGGCCCTAGGCACACGCGCGCTGGGCTGCTCCACAGCACGTGGAATCTGCCCAGACCAGGGATCACACCTGTGTCCCCTGCATTGGCAGGTGAGTTCCTAGCCACTGCACCACCAAGAAGTCCTCCTGTGAATATTTAGAAGCACCTCTCCTAGGCATTGGAGGTATAGCTGTAAACAAAACAGACAAAATCCAAGTTCTGTGGAAAGGACCCTCTAACGCAGGCAACAAACGGTAACAAATTTACTGTGAGAGATGGGTAACATAAATGCAAGGAAGAGCAAGAAAGCAGGGCTACAGTGATGGGGCCTGAGGTACTTTATGTGAGTGGTCAAGGGAGAGCCGGGCAATCTGCTCCCCGTCTGAGTCCTTCTCCCCCAGCCCTCCCTGTTTCTCAGCCTGGCTGCACCTCCCCGGGACTCCTCCCTTTTGTTTGCCCAGACTGAGGCAGCCAGGTGCTCACCCTAGGAGGTGAAAGCTGAGGGAAGGGTGGGTGGACTGGAGAGTCTGGGAGGAGATGCTCTGGGGCTGGAGGATCGTCATGAGACGACCCCTTCACTGAGCCCTCACTCTTAGCTCCACCACCCTCCTCTCTCCACCTTGAGCATGTCCTTTACCTTGTTTGGGTCTTGATTTTTTTTTTTTGGATCTGGAAGATTCCTGCCCTGAGACTTCAGTGTGAAAGTTCTTCATATCATTTGACAGTCCCGTGGAGCGTGTGAGAGTAGAGGGCCCCGCGTGTAACTCAGCAACCGCACGCAAAAGCCCCCATTCGATGGGGGTGGCAGGAAGAGAAGCAGATGCTCTCTGACCTGGCAGGACTGCCCTCCTCTCCATCTCCCCTCCCTCCTTGCCTGGGTTCCCCACCATCACCACCCTCACCTTACAAAGGCCTCTGGGAAACCCCCTTGTCCCCTGAAGGTCACTGTCTGCTTCTGCATCTCAGGGAGAAATAAGATGAAGTGTCCTGGAGCATCCAAACATTCTTGTGCTTGTGCCACAAGGACCTGGGCCCAAGGGACAGAGTGACCCCACCCCCAGTCTCATAGCCCTCTGCGGGTCAATGAACCTCCTCAAACTGACTCATCTCCTCTCTCTCATCATCTGAGCCCAGTGTGGAGAGAGTCTGGGAACTGGTATTTGATTTACCAAGGCTGGAGCCAGGGAGGCCTTTGCTACAGAATTAGGGAATGGGGGTGGGGAGAGAATCTGAACTGGGATCAAAGAGAATCTGTAGAGCTTAGACCTACTACCTCTTTTGAGTGTCTAGTCAATGCCTGACCATGCCCATTTCCTGGATGGGAGCCCTGAGTTGGTGAGGAGTTCAAATGACCTAAATGTGGGAGCATGGGGAGCCTCGTTTGGGTCACTTCCTATTGAAGGCAGGAGAAGCGGACAACAGAAGATGAGATGGTTGGTTGGCACCACCGACTCGATGGACATGAGTCTGAGCAAGCTCTGGGAACTGGTGATGGACAGGGAAGCCTGGAGCGCTGCAGTCCATGGGGTCGCAAAGAGTCAGACACAACCAAGAGACTGAACTGAACTGAACTGTCTCAGAATCCACCTTTGCCTTCTGTCCCTCTTTCCTTGCAGGACAGATGTTGAAGACCACAGAGCAGAGTCACAATGGGACACAATGGAGGGGGAACACATGTCCCTGAGCTGCTGCTTCCTGCCCTAATTCCAGGAGAAAGTGAGAGAGAACCTGGCCAGCAGGCCCCTGAGCAGCAAGCACCTCTTTCCAGACCCTCCTGCTCTCTGCCTTGGCACGGAGATTTGCAGGGAGCAGTGGGATGAGGGAAGATTGTTGAGACCGGCTAGGAAATTCATGTGTTTGTTCGTTTGTCAAATATACAGAAAGTAATTTGTCCCATTAGGTGCCTAGCCAGTCGGGGAACAGTTCCAGAGGCAGCCAACCGTGGCCAGTCTCCACCAGCCTAAGTTCAGTTCAGTTCAGTTCAGTTCAGTCGCTCAGCCGTGTCCGACTCTTTGTGACCCCATGAATTGTAGCACGCCAGGCCTCCCTGTTCATCACCATCTCCCGGAGTTTACTCAGACTCACGTCCATCGAGTCTGTGATGCCATCCAGCCATCTCATCCTCGGTCGTCCCCTTCTCCTCCTGCTCTAAATCCCTCCCAACATCAGAGTCTTTTCCAATGAGTCAAGTCTTCTCATGAGGTGACCAAAGTACTGGAGTTTCAGCTTCAGCAATGAAATCAAGCCATGCCTGCAGGGCAACCCAAGACGGGCAGGTCATGGTGGAGAGGTCTGACAGAATGTGGTCCACTGGAGAAGGGAATGGCAAGCCACTTCAGTATTCTTGCCTTGAGAACTCCATGAACAGTATGAAAAGGCAAAATGATAAGATACCAAAAGAGGAACTCCCCAGGTCATTAGGTGCCCAATATGCTACTGGAGATCAGTGGAGAAATAACTCCAGAAAGAATGAAGGGGTGGAGCCAAAGCAAAAACAATACCCAGTTGTGCATGTGACTGGTGATAGAAGCAAGATCTGATGCTGTAAAGAGCAATATTACATAGGAACCTGGAATGTCAGGTCCATGAATCAAGGCAAATTGGAAGTGGTCAAACAGGAGATGGCAAGGGTGAACGTAGACATTCTAAGAATCAGCGAACTCAGATGGACTGGAATGGGTGAATTTAACTCAGATGACCATTATATCTACTACTGCGGGCAGGAATCCCTCAGAAGAAATGGAGTAGCCATCATGGTCAACAAAAGAGTCC
>SJYX01011846.1:163070-200872 GCA_006410675.1 Oreotragus oreotragus
TGGGGGGATGAGGGCCGGGTGGGGGGAGGGCTGTAGACTAGGTGCCCTCTGAAATCTTTCTGAGATGCTGAGAACAATCTTGTGTCTTGCCTGACATGGTGCTGGTCTGGGACCTGCCCCACAGTGATGGCTGATTCCCTGTACTCAGCCCTGTACTCACTCCCGCAGTGTCTCCCGGGAGCTTCTTGGAGCCACATGCCCTCCCAGACAGGCTCAACCAGAACTTGCACTTTAACTAGATGCCCTGGGGTGAAGTGGGAGAGTCACTTCCTAAAGCACTTTTACCCAATTATCGCCTAGAAACGCTGGTCCATTTGTGAAAAGAGATTCACGTGGGAGGAGCGTGCTAAGTTCAGCTGAGGGTGGAGAAGTGCTTGGTAGGCAGCCTCCTGGCTGTCTCCTTCCCCTGGATGCAGAGGGCCAGTCGGGCCAGGGGCTGGCTTCTGCGGTTCAGGAGAGGCTTAGCAACTGAGTGGCTTTGGCAAGTTAACAGTGGTCTTGGTTTCCTCCTCGGTGTGATGGAGACTATGTTCTTTCACAGGTGTGGTGCAAGGTCTAAGTGAGGCAGTGTCCGGCACGGCGCCAGCGCTCAGTCAGCTGGGCTGGCGACTGCAAGAGCGCGATAACGTGGTGTTGAGAGTGAAGGGCAACTGGTGAACATTGCTTTGGGGAATCCCAGGATGTCGCACTCTTTTCCTCCTACTTTTTCAGCCACCGATCAGTTTTAACAGCTGGTCCCATGTAGAGAATGCGACAAAAACCGTTTTGGATTAAACACATCCATGTTAAGCTCAGAGCAGCCACCCACTATGTACCATATGCTGTCTTATTCTTTAACCAAATGAGGGGAAAAAAAGGAACAGCCCACATCCTCTCACTCTTTTTAAAAAGGTCTTTCTCTTCAGTACAGGCTGAGGCTTAAATGTGCTTTGATTCTGGAGAGATTGTGTTTACGAAATATTGATACCTTCATCTTTAAGAAGATCTGGCTGGTTCAGTTCTGTTTCATTCCCAAGGGAGTCCCCATGGGGTACACCCTTGACTGTTTTCTGAAGTCAGTGAGGTGGAACCACTACCAGATGCAGTGTGAACTTTTCCAGCCCCTAAAATAAATACTTGTGAACGAAGCTCAGTGGCACAAAGACCATAGAGTTAAAGGGTTAATACACAATAGCGAGTTTCTTACCGATGGACCTCCTGACAGTCAGATGTTGGATTCTTGTCCTGGGCCTGAACCTGGATGAGTCAGGTGCTCTGGAGTGAAGTGGCCCCTCACGTGGACAGCACTCTCTGGGGGGGCGCTATTTGGCTCTGGTGAAAGGAATCTGTGAACACGCTTACCTGCATGAATATGCAGTCACATGTCACCGTGTCCTGGTTATTTTGTATCTCTTTAGTTTTCTGCGCTTCCGGCTCATACTTCAAACTCAACTTCTGACAGCAACGTTCCAACTCCTTCCCATGCCATGACTCTCCCCTCCCCCAAAGAAAAGACAGCCTGTGCTGCTGACCTAAACCCCCGGCTTGCTGACTGTCAGGGCTGCACAGGTCTCCTGATCGCAGACCACAGACAGCTGCTTGTTTCCTTTGGAGGCATCTGTTGCTCCTCCACCCACTTATCCTTTGAGTGACTATATTTTCAAAATCAGTTTGTGATCTTCATTGTCTCACCTTATAGATTCTTAGGAATAACTTTCTCAGACCTCATGAAACAAAGGAGGAAGCTGCAGGGCAGCCTTTTCCTGAAGCTGAGTCAGTGCAGCGAGGGGAGGGTTTCTGCCTGCCTTCAGAGCGGCCCCATGGGGAGGCCCCATCATTGTCTGCTTGGCCACTTGGTCTGAGGACCTGGAAGGAGGCATTTTTTTTGTAAATATCAGTTCAGTTGCTCAGTCACGTCCGACTCTTTGTGACCCCATGGACTGCAGCACGCCAGGCCTCCATGTCTATCACTACTCCTGGAGCTTGCTCAAACTCATGTCCATCGAGTCGGTGATGCCATCCAACCATCTCATCCTCTGTCGTCCCCTTCTCCTCCTGCTTTCAATCTTTCCCAGCATCAAGGTCTTTTCCAATGACTCAGTTCTTGCCATCAGGTGACCAAAGGTATTAGAGTTTCAGCTTCAGCTTCAGTCCTTCCAGTGAATATTCAGGACTGATTTCCTTTAGGATGGACTGGTTTTATCTCCTTGCAGTCTAAGGGACTCTCAAGCGTCTTCTCCAATATCACGGTTCAGAAGCATCAATTCTTTGGCACTCAGCTTTTTTTATAGTCCAACCCTCATATCCATACATGACTACTGGAGAAACCATAGCTTTGACTAGATGGACCTTTGTCGGTAAAGTAATGTCTCTGCTTTTTAATATTCTGTCTAGGTTTGTCATAGCTTCTCTGGTGGCTCAGAGGGTAAAGCATCTGCCTGCAATGCCAGAGACCTGAGTACGATCCCTGGGTGGGGAAGATCCCCTGGAGAAGGAAATGGCAACCCACTCCAGTATTCTTGCCTGGAAAACCCCATGGACGGAGAAGCTTGGTAGGCTACAGTCCATGGGGTCGCAAAGAGTTGGACACGACTTCACTTTCACTTTCACTTTCTTCCAAGGAGCAAGCATCTTTTAATTTCATGGCTGCAGTCCGTCTAGTCAAGGCTATGGTTTTTCCAGTGGTCATATATGGATGTGAGAGTTGGACTGTGAAGAAGGCTGAGCACCGAAGAATTGATGCTTCTGAACTGTGGTGTTGGAGAAGACTCTTGAGAGTCCCTTGGACTGCAAGGAGATCCAACCAGTCCATCCTAAAAGAAATCAGTCCTGAATATTCATTGGAAGGACTGATGCTGAAGCTGAAACTTCAATACTTTGGTCACCTGATGCGAAGAGCTGACTCATTGGAAAAGCCCCTGACGCTGGGCAAGATTGAAGGCTGTCTCTTATACACATCTAGATGTGTATAAGAGACAGGCACAACAGACTGGTTCCAAATAGGAAAAGGAGTNTCCTGAATATTCATTGGAAGGACTGATGCTGAAGCTGAAACTCCAATACTTTGGTCACCTGATGTGAAGAGCTGACTCATTTGAAAAGACCCTGATGCTGGGAGGGATTGGAGGCAGGAGGAGAAGGGGACGACTGAGGATGAGATGTTTGGATGACATCACTGACTCAATGGACATAGGTTTGGGTGAACTCTGGGAGTTGTTGGACAGCGAGGCCTGGCGCTCTATGGTTCATGGGGTCGCAAAGAGTTGGACACGACTGAGCGACTGAACTGAAAGTGAAAGTGAAGTCGCTCAGTTGTGTCCGACTCTTTGCGACCCCATGGACTGTAGCCTACCAGGCTCCTCCCTCCATTGGATTCTCCAGGCAAGAGTACTTGAGTGGGTTGCCATTTCCTTCTCCAGGGGATCTTCCAGACCCAGGGATTGAACCTGGGACTCCTGCATTCCAAGCAGACGCTTTAACCTCTGAGCCACCAGGGAAGCCTGAACTGAACTGAAATGAACTGAAGTCACCATCTGCAGTGATTTTGGAGCCCTCCCCCCAAAATAAAGTCTCTCACTGTTTCCATTGTTTCCCCATCTATTTGCCATGAGGTGATGGGACCAGATGCCATGATCTTAGTTTCGTAAATACCGCTCAGCTACAAAAATTTTTGTTTGGGACATTTATAATGAAAGCCATGAGCTGGGGGAATGTCACCATTCTATTGTTAGACAAACAGGATGACTCCAGCTACATCGATGTTCCATTGCTTGTTAGTAATAACGCCATGCAAACGTTCACCCAAAGGCTGTTTGCACCGGGGACTCCTTTTTAAAAATTGTAGTATAAACATGAAATTGTACATAGCATGAAATTTACCATTTTAACCATTTTGAAGTGTATAGTCAGTGGTGCTGAGCACATGCACATTGTCGTGCACCCATCCCCACCCTCGTCTCCAGAACTCTTTTATCTTTCTCACGAGAACCTCTGTCTCCACTGAACACCACCTCCCTGTCCACTCCACCCTCCTGCCCATGGTGACCACTGTCCTACTCTCTGTCTCTATGAATTTGACTTTCAATGTTGCATCCATGTGGAATCACCCAGTATTCATCTTTTGTGACTGACTCATTCCATGCAGCGTCGTGTCTTCAAGGCTCGTCCCTGATATGGCCTGTGTCGGGTTGTCCCTGTCTCTCTAGGGCTGAGCAGCATCCCACCCTGTGTTTATATCACATCGTGACTGTCTGTTTGTTGGCCGATGGGCACTTGGGTTGCTTCTACTGTTTGGCTTTTGTGAATAATGCTGCTGTGAACTTGTTTGTGCAGGTATTTGTTTCAATCTCTGCTTTCACTTCTTTTGAATATACTCCCAGAGGTGGGTTTTCTGGATTATACAGTAATTCTATTTTATTTTTGAGGAACCTCCATACTGTTTGCTACAGGGCTATACCATTTTATATTCCTACCAGCAGTGCACAAGCGTTCCAATCTCTTCACATTCTTAATAACTCTTGTTGTTGTCTGTATTTTTTCTGTAATAGTAGCCATCCTAGTGAGTGTAAAGTTGTATCTCATTGTGGTTTTGATTTGCAATTACCTAAAGACCAGTGGAGGAGCTACCACGTGCCCGAGGTCAGGGCCGGTGGCCGAGAGGAACAACCCCACGTCCAAGGAGCAGTGGCTGCATGGGCGCAGGAGGGCTGAGAGGAGCTACTCCACGTTCAAGGTCAGGAGGGGTGACTTTGAGGAGATACCCCTCATCCAAGGTAAGGCGCAGTGGCTGCGCTTTGCTGGAGCAGCTGTGAAGAGATACCCCATGTCCAAGGTAAGAGAAACCTAAGTAAGACGGTAGGTGTTGTGAGAGGGCATCACACACTGAAACCGTAATCACAGAAAACTAGCTAATTGGATCACATGGACCACAGCCTTGTCTAACTCAATGAAACTAAGCCATGCTGTGTAGGGCCACCCAGGACTGGCGGGTCATGGTGGAGAGGTCTGACAGAATGTGGTCCACTTCAGTATTCTTGCCTTGAGAACCCTAAGAACTGTATGAAAAGGCAAAATGATAGGATACTGAAAGAGGAACTCCCTGGGTCATTAGGTGCCCAATATGCTACTGGACATCAGTGGAGAAATAACTCCAGAAAGAATGAAGGGATGGAACCAAAGCAAAAACAATACCCAGTTGTGGATGTGACTGGTGATAGAAGCAGGATCTGATGCTGTAAAGAGCAATGTTGCATAGGAACCTGGAATGTCAGGTCCATGAATCAAGGCAAATTGGAAGTGGTCAAACAGGAGATGGGAAGAGTGAACGTTGACATTCTAGGGATCAACGAACTAAAACGGACTGGAATGGGTGAATTTAACTCAGATGACCATTATATCTACTACTGCGGGCAGGAATCCTTTAGAAGAAATGGAGTAGCAATCATGGTCAACAAAAGAGTCTGAAATGCAGTACTTGGATGCAATCTCAAAAATGACAGAACGATCTCTGTTCATTTCCAAGGCAAACCATTCAATATCACGGTAATCCAAACCTAATGCCCCAACGAGTAACACTGAAGAAGCTGAAATTGAATGGTTCTATGAAGACCTACAAGACCTTTTAGAACTAACACCCAAAAAAGATGTCCTTTTCATTATAGGGGACTGGAATGCAAAAGTAGGAAGTCAAGAAACACCTGGAGTAACAGGCAAATTTGGCCTTGGAGTACGGAATGAAGCAGGGCAAAGGCTAATAGAGTTTTGCCAAGAGAACACACTGGTCATAGCAAACACCCTCTTCCAACAACACAAGAGAAGACTCTACACATGGACATTACCAGATGGTCAACACTGAAATCAGAATGATTATATTCTTTGCAGCCCATGATGGAGAAGCTCTATACAGTCAGTAAAATCAAGACCCGGAGCTGACTGTGGCTCAGATCATGAACTCCTTATTACCAAATTCAGACTTAAATTGAAGAAAGTAGGGAAAACCACTCGACCATTCAAGTATGACCTAAATCAAATCCCTTATGATTATATAGTGAAAGTGAGAAATAGATTTAAGGGCCTAGATCTGATATACAGAGTGCCTGATGAACTATGGACAGAGGTTCATGACACTGTACAGGAGACAGGGATCAACACCACCCCCATGGAAAAGAAATGCAAAAAAGCAAAATGGCTGTCTGGGGAGGCCTTACAAATAGCTGTGAAAAGATGAGAAGTGAAAAGCAAAGGAGAAAAGGAAAGATATAAGCATCTGAATGCAGAGTTCCAAAGAATAGCAAGGAGAGATAAGAAAGCCTTCCTCAGCAATCAATGCAAAGAAATAGAGGAAAACAACAGAACGGGAAAGACTCAAGACCTCTTCAAGAAAATTAGAGATACTAAGGGAACATTTCATGCAAAGATGGGCTCGATTAAGCAGAAGATATTAAGAAGAGGTGGCAAGAATACATAGAAGAACTCTACAAAAAAGATCTTCACGACCCAGGTAATCACGATGGTGTGATCACTCACCTAGAGCCAGACATCCTGGAATGTGAAGTCAAGTGGGCCTTAGAAAGCATCACTATGAAAAAAGCTAGTGGAGGTGGTAGAATTCCAGTGGAGCTATTTCAAATCCTGAAAGATGATGCTGTGAAAGTGCTGCACTCAATATGCCAGCAAATTTTGAAGACTCAGCGGTGGGTACAGGACTGGAAAAGGTCAGTTTTCATTCCAATCCCAAAGAAAGGCAATGCCAAAGAATGCTCAAACTACCTCACAGTTGCACTCATCTCATCCTCTAGTAAAGTAATGCTCAACATTCTCTAAGCCAGGCTTCAGCAATACGTGAACCATAAACTTCCATATGTTCAAACTGGTTTTAGAAAAGGCAGAAGAACCAGAGATCAAATTGCCAACATCTGCTGGATCATCAAAAAAGCAAGAGAGTTCCAGAAAAACATCTATTTCTACTTTATTGACTATGCCAAAGCCGTTGACTGTGTGGATCACAATAAACTGTGGAAAATTCTGAAAGAGATGGGAATGCCAGACCACCTGACCTGCCTCTTGAGAAATCTGTATGCAGGTCAGGAAGCAACAGTTTGAACGGGACATGGAANTGTGTGGATCACAATAAACTGTGGAAAATTCTGAAAGAGATGGGAATGCCAGACCACCTGACCTGCCTCTTGAGAAATCTGTATGCAGGTCAGGAAGCAACAGTTAGAACTGGACATGGAACAACAGACTGGTTCCAAATAGGAAAAGGAGTACGTCAAGGCTGTATATTGTCACCCTGCTTATTTAACTTCTATGCAGAGTACATCATGAGAAACACTGGGCTGGAGGAAGTACAAGCTGGAATCAAGATTGCTGGGAGAAATATCAATAACCTCAGATATGCAGATGACATCACCCTTATGGCAGAAAGTGAAGAGGAACTAAAAAGCCTCTTGATGAAAGTGAAAGAGGAGAGTGAATAAGTTGGCTTAAGGCTCAACATTCAGAAAACTAAGATCATGGCATCTGGTCCCATCACTTCATGGGAAATGATGGGGAAACAGTGGAAACAGTGTCAGACTTTATTTTTTTGGGCTGCAAAATCACTGCAGATGGTGATTGCAGCCATGAAATTAAATGACTCTTAGTCCTTGGAAGGAAAGTTATGACCAACCTAGATAGCATATTCAAAAGCAGAGACATTACTTTGCCGAGTAAGGTCCATCTAGTCAAGGCTATGGTTTTTCCTGTGGTTATGTATGGATGTGAGAGTTGGACTGTGAAGAAGGCTGAGCGCCGAAGAATTGATGCTTCTGAGCTGTGGTGTTGGAGAAGACTCTTGAGAGTCCCTTGGACTGCAAGGAGGTCCAACCAGTGTATCTTAAAGGAGATCAGTCCTGGGTGTTCATTGGAAGAACTGATACTAAAGCTGAAACTCCAGTACTTTGGCCACTTTATGTGAAGAGTTGACTCATTGGAAAAGACCCTGATGCTGGGAGGCACTGGGGGCAGGAGGAGAAGGGGACGACGGAGGATGAGATGGCTGGATGGCATCACGGACTCGATGGACGTGAGTCTGAGTGAACTCCGGCAGTTGGTGAAGGACAGGGAAGCCTGGTGTGCTGCGATTCTTGGGGTCATAAAGAGTCAGACACAACTGAGCGACTGAACTGAACTGAACTGAAAGACCAGCGAGGTTGAACATCTTTTCATGAGCTCACTGTCTTGCATATCTTCTTCTGAATACGTCCTTTGCCTATTTTGGAATCACGTTGTTGTTGTTGTTAGTTGCTGTTTTGGACCTGAGAGAGTGAGAGCAACTCTATCAGTTTGCCACCCCGCATCTCCTAACCTTTGTGAGTGCAGTGTGGTCTCAGACAGGTACTAAGTTCTGTTCTGATGGCAGCGCCAGGTAAAAGGACTTGGTATTTTCTGGTAGACTGGTTACTTGGGCTTTACCAATCAGTGTTACAGGGCTGCAAAGCAGATTGTAGGAAGCCAGGGGGGCCAGTGGATGCCCCCACAAATCAGCATGGAAGGCTCTCTGATCAGAAAATCCCCTCTCCCCAGTGTACCAGCCCTCTGGTCCTCTCTTCAGTTTTCAGAGCTCATCTAAGTACTGGGAAGAAAGTCGCCCCTGGAACAAAAACACACTTTGGCACTTAAGGCCTTTCCAGATAAAACTTACATTCCTTTTTTTCAACATTTCTTTGAAACTGAGGACTTAACGTGATTTAGACTTGTGAAAAGCCATGGCTAACATGCACTCTTCTTCCACCACGACATGGACCTTTACTCCACGCGCTCTCTAAACACAGATAATCACCATGGCAACCACCATGTTTCACGACTCTCACACATACACTTGCACCTTCCTTAAAGAAACACAGAGCACAACAGTGTAGAATTGGAACAGTAAATCACTGGGATGTTTTTTATTTGTTGTTACATAGTTGTCAGGATCTTGAGAAGAGCTGGACATTGTCATCTGCTATCAATTGTACTTGGGAAAAGTAGCTGTTTGGCTGGGCCCTTTGACACCTTTCCAGAAAGTGGGGTGTTGTTTGTAACATGCAAGGCATGACCAGTGGATGTCCAGATTGTCAGGGTTAGAGAGTTTCAAGGCAGAAAGGCTCACTAAGAACACCAAGTGCTGAACAGTATACATTTCTACACGTCCACCGGGCCAGTCCTCCGCACTTACGTCACAGTTACGGTCACTCACATGTTGCCTAGAGTTTGCACACACACGCTTTTGGGGTAGCATCTGATTTTATCTTTGGTTGTATTTGGAAACATGCCTGGCAGTTTTGCTGTGCTTTCAAAAGTCTCTCTCTTTCTTGGCGATGTGAACAAGCCTTTTGCTGCCCTGTGAATACTTGGTGAGCAGTCTGCAAAGTGAAGCCCAGGAGAAGCTTTCCTCAGGAGGTGTCTCCAGGGGTCTTCTGAGTAACTCGGGGCCTGCACCCTGGTGTGGTCAAGGCCCACAAGCTGTGGGCAGGAGCCCCATGTGTTCTCAGCAGACCTCCTGCCCTGAGTTCTGAACGTCTCACTGTGTTCTGTTCACGGATGGGGAGAACTGTCCTTCTGTGATAACTACATGTGATGAGAATGGGTTTTCCCTCTCGCTAATGAATTGTAGCCATGATTTCTCCCACCTTAAACACTCTGTCTTTGGAATACAAATGTTTCGAGGGGAGAGAAGAAAGGACCCTCTTCTCCTTGATTGTTTTCTTTTAAATTAAAAGTAGTAATAAATCTAACTCAACCCAAATAACTGCTGAACATTTCGTATTAACATAGCAGTGAAGATGAACTTGGGCAGCTGTGATAAATGTCTGTGTGTGCTTAGACTGGACTGCCTCCAAACCCTTTACTCCCACACCAATTTGGAAAGGCCTACCTGAGGTTTTTATATCCTTAGCCTGAAGATTCATTTTTCATTTGCAAGATAGAGCCCCTGCGTTTCAAGGACAGCTATGCCATACTTCTGTAGAAAGTACACAGAGATAGTGTTGGAATGAGGAACTTTTTTTAACCCAGTGCATATACTATTTGCCTTCAAAACCTATTGCGTGTCTGCTTTTCTGTGTTTTCTGTGATTTGATTATAACTCTGTAAGCCTAAGTTCCATGAGGTGAGAAATAAATCAGGTGTCAGTCTCTGTTAAACGTGTACTTACCATGGGGGAACAGGAACAGCGGAACCATTGTTCGGGTCTTCCTGCTGCTGTCCTGTCGGGCAGGATGGCACATGGAACCAGTGCCAGACAGACGCGCCAAGCCTGGCTGCCGAGAGCAGAGTCTCTGCTCTCTGTTCACAGGCTGCTAGGCAGGGCTGCCACCTGAACAGATGCATGAGAAGTGGATAGAATTTGGAGGAAGATCAAGTGATGCCATGAGGATTCAGACATTGATGGACTTCTGAAATAATCACTACTTATTAATTTCTGTGTGTGAAAGTGCCCCAGATGCTGGATGCTATAAAGAGTTTGTATTCACAGAGTTTTGTTTACTTCAGTTGGGAGTGAAGAGAGCGCTGGTGGGGAATCGGGTCTTCCTCGAGGCTCCTGTGTACCGTGAGCCTGCCTGCCTCGGGGACTTGCCAAGAACGCCTGCCTCCTGGAGGGTCCTCCTCCCTGAAGACCTCAGGTCAAACACTGCTTGTTCAGGAGCGCCTCCCCTGACATCTCTGGGGAGGCTATAGCTCAGCGCCTCATCAGCATCCTTAATCCTGGTCCTGCCCTTTCTAGCAGCAGTCACAACTCTCTTTTTATTTTTTTATTGAGGTATAATTGACGCACGACATTATATTAGTTTCAGGTGTATGGCATAGTGACCTAGTATTTGTACACGCTGTGCAATGCTTACAGTAAATCTAGTTAACCATCCATCACCATGTGTAGTTACATAATTTGTGTTCTCTCAGAACTTTTCAGATCTTAGCAACTCTCAAATATGCAGACAGAATTAACTGTAGTTGCCGTGCTGTACGTCACACTCCAGGACTCATTTATCTCATAGCTGAAAGTTTGTATCTTTTGACCTTTACCTGTTTACCCCACCCCCACACCTTGACTGTTATTTGTGTGACTGCATAGTGATCTGTGAACTCCTACGTACTGGGAGTTCCATGAGGGCAGGTGTTGGGCCCTGTGTCTCTGGTCCTGGGATCCAGTACCTAGAGCAGGGTCTGCTTTCCTTTCCCCCGAGGGCCTGAGCCCTCCTGTCGTGCTCTTGGCAGAGCCCCCTTCCGCTTCTGGCTTCCGGAGCCTCCCAGGTGTCCACTCTTCCCTCATTGGCACATGTTGTTCCCCTGGGTGGTGGTATCTTTGGCTCCTGTCTTCCATCTGGGATATGATACTCATTCTCCAGACCCACCCCAATGTCTCCCTCCACCAGGACTCCTCCAGTGGGCTCAGTGGTCCTTCTCCTGTCAGCTGCATCAGTTGGATTTCCGCACTGGGGTCTTACCACGCTGTCCTGCAGCGCTTACTTCAAACATCTATCTCGCTTGCTGGACCAAGTTCCTGGAGGACGCGGAGCACGCCACTCATGTCATTATCTCTGTTTTGTTTCCATCCTTAAATACAATGTCACAATAAATATTTTGAATGAATAAAGATTTATTAGAAATCCATGTCCCAGGAATTTACTAAAAAAAATTCCCAGGAATGTCAGCTCCTCTTCTGACTAGGTGCTGGGCCCTCAGACACCTATAAATGATGCGGTCAAGCCCTTTCCAGGGAAAGCTGCGGAGATGGGTGTTTTTGTCTGTTCCCTCTTCGCTGAGCCTNAAATCCATGTCCCAGGAATTTACTAAAAAAAATTCCCAGGAATGTCAGCTCCTCTTCTGACTAGGTGCTGGGCCCTCAGACACCTATAAATGATGCGGTCAAGCCCTTTCCAGGGAAAGCTGCGGAGATGGGTGTTTTTGTCTGTTCCCTCTTCGCTGAGCCTGGGAACAGCTGTGGAGAGCATTCGTGTGCCTGTTCAGGACTCGAGGAAGAAGCCCCATTGGCTTTCAGAGAGGGATATCTTGGTGGCCCAGCTCCTGGGTGGGAGCCTTCAAAGCTGGGATGCATGGCGGAGTACCTTCTTGGGGCCAGGCTGGACGCTGGAGATCTCTCTGGTTCTCAGGGTGTCCTGTGGGCTGGGACTCATGCTGCGAGTAAGACAGCATTTCCTGTCCTGTTCCATGGGGTTATCTTCTCACTCATCGTGTGTGAGCACGTTCTGGATTTCCCTCAAAGAAATTGCTCCATGTGTAGCTATGTATTTGGTGCCTCTGAGGGAGCTGGGCAGTTTATTTTTGAGTCAGATGGAAGTACTTTATGATTATCCTGTAGTGTATCTGATGTCGGTTTTGGCTCTTTGTCCCAGTCTATTGAGACCTTCTGAATCTTGATCTTGTTATGCAACATATTGTATAAGGTCACCCATTGGCTCGAATATTATGTTTTCTGCAATTTTTTTTAAACCTGAAATGTCCACCAAGTCAGGCCCATGAACTGACTTAGCATATTGTTGCTATTTAGCATACTGTTGGCAATTCAATAGTTTAGCCTGTTGTTGGCAGTTCAGATTGACCTCGCTCTGTTGATTAGCAATCTTTGGCAGTTCAATCAGCTAGAAATCTACAAGGCTTTATTTTTATCTTTTAATTTTTATCCCCACCCATAAAATATGTCACAGGAGACTTGGCTAAACACCTGATTGAGAGGAAGTTCACAAGTGTCTGCAGCCTTCCCTTCCATCCCGCCCTGGTACCTTGGCCAGTGAGTCACCATGGGCCTCATCTGTCAAATCTCGCTTCTGGTGAAACAGTGCTGCTTCCAGTCACTACCGCCTCCTTTATGAGTGTTTTTCTACCCTTTATTTAGTAACTTACTCAAGAATTTTTCTGGAGGCTGACATAAGCTCTTAAATGATCATTTTTAGTCATTTTTCTTGATCTTTGCCTGTGTTGGGAAGTCAGGACACTTGCCTGTTTCTAAACGTTTTGCACCTCTTCTGTTCTCTCTGAAGTTGAAATACAATGATTCTGTCATCATATTTGCACATTCTTTTAGTGTTTTGAGTGTAATCCACTTAGACCTAGAGACTTGAATTCATTTAAATCAGCGGGTTATACTCTTACTGTTGTTCATTTTGGTTTTTAATTCCCTGAAGCATTTTTATTTTGCCCTTTCTTTGTTGAGACCCTCTTCCTTGAGGGCTCAGAAACATGCCTGCTTTATTTATCACTGTTTCCACAACCGCTCTTAATAAACACGTATTAGATGATGGAATGCAAGTTGAATTGCACATGGACTCTGCTTACTAGACTGGTAGCCCTATGAAGACCGTTAAGGGGTGGATCCCTTGTAATTTTAAAATATTTCCTTTGCCTCAATTATGTATTATTTTATTTTTTTTTGTTTTCCTATAGTTTTTTTTATTTCAAAAAATAAATTAGTTCCCCCTGAATTTCTGATAATACCTTAAAATGCAAACTTTACTTCTAAAACCAGCTTATTTTCATCAACAATATTGTTTCATGTTCATTTCCAATAAGAATATTCTCATTAAAATATGTTCTCAACATTTAAATAATATTTTCCCTTATAAAATCTGGATCTGTGACCTCAAAAAATTCACCAAAATGATTTTAATACGGTTCCAGTCATGTGCCTTCAAGTTGCTGGCAGTCAATAAGTATCATCATAAAATATCACCATAAAATCATCTCTCTGCTCAGTCTTCTGTAACCTCAATTCTTTGCTTATATGAATGCCTGTACTTAATGGTTTTATCTAGATGAAGAGTGCCACTTTGATTCAGAGCGATTTACAGCCACGTCTTCTTTATTAGTGTCTTTGTCCTTAAACCAGGGGCAAAATGGAAAACACAACCATTACAGGAGAACTATACTTAACTACACTCAGGAGAACCTATACTTAAAATTTGATACTTGTACCTGGAAAAAGTCCCTTTTTGGGATGTCAGATAAAATAAAAGAAGATCATAAATGTTGATTGTAGTAATAATATCGATGTCTCACCTGTGGAGCATGCGTGGGGTGGGGGAGGGTCAGATGGGGATTAGTCCATGATAAGTCCTATAGCCGCCGACGATGATACCATTAGGGTCTCCTCTCACCTCATTTCATGAGAAGCAAATCCCTGTGCCCTCAAGTGTTGGCTCTACAGCTTTGGGCAGTGGGCGGGGATCTGGTAGAGGCCAGGTGAGTGACACATGCCACCACAGAAACAAAGAAAAGGGGTCGGCAATGAATTGGGAGCACTCTGAATTCCACGTCAAAATAAGAGGATGAGATGGAGAGAAAATCAGGAAGATGGGTGCAATCACAAGAGAGGGGGCGGTTGGCCCTCTGCAGAGGGGCCTCTGGGACCTAGGGTTTGGGGAAGGCGGTGTCTGCCTCTCCCTCCCCTCGGCCACCCCTGGACATCGGCCTCTGCTGAAGCTCCATCCACAGGAGGCAGAAGGCTGGCTGAAGCTCTCGTCCCCTGCTGGCTCCCTTTCTTGGTTGACGGGGCATTTTAGTGGAGCAAACCCATCCACCCTTAAACTGAGAGGATGTTGCTGAGGACGGCATCCTGCCGCCCAGACTGGATGGGACCTGGGGATAAGCTGACCTCTGAAGGGCGGAGGCTGCACCAGGCTCTCCCCTCTGGAGTGCATGGTTCCCAGAGCCCAGGGACTAATTTTTACAATCCTTCTCCTTCAGAATCCCATCGTGTGAGAGGGCAGAGCTGGTGCTCACCTGGCAGTGAGGTGTCTGAGGTCATTTCCAGTCCAAGTGCCTCCGTTTCCCAGTCAGCCTTCTGCATGTAAACCAGCTTCTGGACCTTGGCTCACCGGCTCATTGGGGAGCACCTATTCAGGTGTGTGTTTCTTTCTTTAACACATTAGTACAATGAAAAAATACTAATCTATCTAATATCTTATATCTATCTATCTAATCTATCTAAAGATGAAAGTGAAAATGGAGGGTGAAAAAGTTGGCTTAAAGCTCAACATTCAGAAAACGAAGATCATGGCATCTGGTCTCATCGCTTCATGGGAAATAGATGGGGAAACAGTGGAAACAGTGTCAGACTTTATTTTTTTGGGCTCCAAAATCACTATAGATGGTGACTGCAGCCATGAAATTAAAAGACACGTACTCCTTGAAAGGAAAGTTATGACCAACCTAGATAACATATTGAAAAGCAGAGACATAACTTTACCAACAAAGGTCCCTCTAGTCAAGGCTATAGTTTTTCCAGTGGTCATGTATGGATGTGAGAGTTGGACTGTGAAGAAAGCTGAGCGCTGAAGAATTGATGCTTTTGAACTGTGTGTGGTGTTGAAGAAAACTCTTGAGAGTCCCTTGGACTGCAAGGAGATCCAACAGGGCTCCAAAATCACTATAGATGGTGACTGCAGCCATGAAATTAAAAGACACTTACTCCTTGAAAGGAAAGTTATGACCAACCTAGATAACATATTGAAAAGCAGAGACATAACTTTACCAACAAAGGTCCCTCTAGTCAAGGCTATAGTTTTTCCAGTGGTCATGTATGGATGTGAGAGTTGGACTGTGAAGAAAGCTGAGCGCTGAAGAATTGATGCTTTTGAACTGTGTGTGGTGTTGAAGAAAACTCTTGAGAGTCCCTTGGACTGCAAGGAGATCCAACCAGTCCATTCTAAAGGAGATCAGCCCTGGGGTTTCTTTGGCAGGAATGATGCTAAAGCTGAAACTCCAGTACTTTGGCCACCTCATGCGAAGAGTTGCCTCATTGGAAAAGACTCTGATGCTGGGAGGGATTGGGGGCAGGAGGAGAAGGGGACGACAGAGAATGAGATGGCTGGATGGCATCACTGACTCGATGGACATGAGTCTGAGTGAACTCCGGGAGTTGGTGATGGATAGGGAGGCCTGGAGTGCTGCGATTCATGGGGTTGCAAAGAGTCGGACATGACTGAGTGACTGAACTGAACTGAATCTATCACTTTTTCTCATTCTTGTGTTATAATATTAATTTAAAGTTTAGGCTTTGTTTTATCATTTTTGAAGTGAAAGTCATTCAGTCATGTACTGCATGGTCTATACAGTCCACGGGACTCTCCAGGCCAGAATACTGGAGTGGGTAGCCTTTCCCTTCTCCAGAAGATCTTCCCAACCCAGGAATCGAACCAGAGTCTCCTACATTGCAGGTGGATTCTTTAGCAACTGAGCTATCTGAGAAGCCCTTTATCATTTTTAAGGGGTCATATTCTATTTAAATGTTCATCTCCTCACCATTTTGGTGTAAGTCAAGCCACCATCAGTCCAAGGTGCTGAAAGTCCAGCCACCTCGTCCATTGCCCCCAGCCTTCATGTCCAGCTATTGGGAGCCAGCCCTTCTGCTTCTGGGGACCTTTCCCACCTGCCTTTGGCTTTCTCAGCCTTCCCTGTACAGGGTCTCCAGCATGAGACCTCTGGGAAGGAATAATTGAGGTGGAGCAGGTGAATGGAAGCAGAATTGTGGCAGGTGTGGAGTCAGAGGGAGGTGCACATTGTTGAAAAGTCTCCTGTTTTGTGGAAACATCCAAACTTGAAAAGCCCCTAAATGTTATACATTCTGAAAACAATATAATGTTGAGTTCTCTTGCATCAGTTTTAGGTAATTTTCCTATTTGGGTTATGAAAACAGAGATTCCCATTAGAGCGTCTCTGCTCACATTTATCAGAAGAGAAAGCTCACGGAGAATTTTCTCTCCTGTGTATGTGCTCACTTCTGAAAGTAATCATTTGCTGTCTTCGTTCATGTTCAACTCAAACAACATGCTTCACTAGAAACGTACGTCACATTCAGGCAGTCTCTTTGGTAGCTTCCGTGCCATGTGGGGAGCCCAGATCACTTAGGTTAATCAAAATAGCACCCTTTGTGTGTGCCGCTTGGGTGCAGAAATCTCTGGTTAACTACATTTTTAACCACTTTTGGGGCTTCCCTGATGACTCAGCTGGTAAAGAATTTGCCTGCAATGCAGGAGACCCTGCTTCGCTTCCTGGGTTGGGAAGATTCCTTGGAGAAGAGAAAGGCTACCCCCTTCAGTACTATGGCCTGGAGGATGCCATGGACTGTTTAGGAGCCTTCCCCACCCCCCAACTCTGGCACCCAGGTCTGGCCGCACCTTTGTTTGGTTTCCTGTGTCAAGTGAAGTGCCTTCCACGTTGAGTTTGGAAGGTGCAGAGTCAAGTCTGTGTATCCAGAGTGTTGTGCAAAAGTAAGCTGCCAGCCCCTGGGGACCCCACATCACACGTCTTTCAATAGCACAGTTGTCGAGAGAACCACACCAGCACATGAGAGCTCAGGGTCTGGGTGGGTGTGCTGCACACAGACGTTTCCCTGATGGTGACAGCCTTCAATCCCGGCTGTTTACAGTTCAGACATCTTCTCAAGGGACCGTCAGTGAGAAGACAGGCAGTAGGAGGTGGCCGAGTGCCTTTCAGGAGGTGAGGGCTTTCCATGATGGACTGTCTGAGGGATTTCAAAACAGGGATATCTAAAGATTTTTATTACCAAAGTAGAATTAAGCAACGAATTCTTGAGACTTTCCATAAATCAGAAATTACCACCCCCCAACAAAATAAAAATATCTGGCCGAGCTTTGGGGAGTGAAGTATTAATTTATCTAAGTGACATGTTGACTGCAGGGCGCTCTCAGGAGACCTCTCTTCCCCCTTCCAGCTGAGATGTCCGACCGTCCCTCCTTCCTGCCTTTGGAATTTGTAACACGTTGTAAAAGGCCCATTCCAATTCTATCACAAGGAATGGAATCCAAGGAGTTCACAGTTACTTCAGCTCTCTGAACTTATAAAAACATGTTAGTGAAAGAAGTACTGTACTTTATGATTAAGAGAGATGTTAAAGTTTCAAAAATTGTAATTACGATGGAAATGTAACAGTTTCCCCAAGTTCTTGTCTCTGATTTATATACAGCTTCCAGCAAGTTACTTCGGTTCTGTGGGCTTCATTTCCCTGTCTGTGAGAAGGAATGTGTTTTTCGAGCTTAAGTGCTAATGCTTCTTTATTTTGATTGTTTATTCAATATCTCAGTTACTTTGACACTGGCTTAAAAAAAAAAAGAGCTGAATGAAATTGAAGAAGTCACCGTGGTCCCCAAACTTTGAATTTTTGTGTGTTATCCATTTTTAATCTGCGAGGCTTTAGGAGAGATCATGACAATATATTCTGACCATGTCTGCTGTCTCTTTGGCATGTGTATGTGCTTGTGTGAGTGTGTGTAGGTTACTTCCAACTGGTAGGAAGTGATACCCTTCATGCACCTGATGGCTTGAAGTGTCTCGTAGACTCTTTGCTGTTTCAGTACAGTGCAGACTCCAAGTTTAATAGGAAATATTTAAAATAAATAAATTTTAAAATGGTATTTTCAAAATTAATGAATATTATAATTTTAGTCCTATTTTTGTACAATAAGTAAACTGTTAAGACTGTCAGCTAAGATAAATGGAATTTTCCATCCATATCTTTTGAACAAATGTGGGAGCTCGCTGTGGAAGCTAGTGGGCTCTTGATCTCTAGGGCCCAGGATGGCACTTGACAGGGGACGCAGGGCTGGCCCCAGAGCTCTTTGGTGGTGAGGAGGGAGTCTCAATGGCCCCCTTTGGGCAGCAACATGTACATCAGGATGAAATGTAAACCTGAACACGACAAAATTCTGATTTCTCTTCATCATGTCTCGTAAGCTTTAAACAATACCCAGCTATCAAGTCATTTCAGAAATTCCTGTTCTGATGTTTAGGTGCCGCTTGCCTCTCTTGTTCGGAGAGCCAGGGTCCACGACTGTGGTGGGGGTGGAATGTGGTCCAGCCCGGCAAGAGGGGATGTCCTCGTGGGCCAAGATTTCCAGGCGAGAGTCCACCCGCTGGGTGTCTCTGCAGGCGGGCAGGTGTGGTAAGCCGGCAGGCAGATGCAGAACCGTGTTGGTTACCGGTGCACACTGCGTTTCTCATTTTGTACAGCGTTTTTCAAGCTGAGAATGTTGATAAGTCAAGGAATGATGCCAATATTTACAAAGTGCACATGTTACGGTATCTATACAGAAGTGACCCTGGATGTTGAGAAGTCTTCAGATGAGGATTACACACATTTGGAAGAATAGTGTCTCTCTTCACCACGTAATAGCAGATGATTTGTTCTGCTTCTTCCTTTGCATAAGCAGAGGTTTTTCAAGATTTAGTTAAAATGTTCATGCCTTTCACTCCTTCAGCATAGGTTTTTTTTTTTTTTGCATATAATTATGAAGTTATAATGTCCTAATTGTGAAAAGGAAACAACAGCTTGAAACATAGAAACATCTCACTGTAAATGACTAATGTGGTGGAGAATCTGGAAAAAAACCTGTTCAATTTCCACCTTAAAAATTATTGTTTAACTTTATGTAGCATAGCTACACAACACAAATATGAATCTTCTAAGGGCCAAATCGTGTTTTCTGAGACTAACTACTGTACAAGTTGCTCATAAAATTATTATGAGGAATGACCTTAAGTGAATGCCTTGCTAGTTAAGTTGGCAAAACTCTTATTTCATAACACAAAAGTTGGTAAGACCTCCACTGTAAATGGCCAGGTCAGTGCTTCCAAGCTTCTGAATCTAAGATAATTTGAGGCTGATGGGAAGATGTCCTTCAGAATAGTACAGGCAGGTTAGAATATATCTGAGTGCACTCACTCACAGCAGAGCATCTCAGCACACCTACAGACTCACAAGCAGCTTGGTCAGGTCAGTGTCTCGGAGGGCTGGTACTTAAGCTTGCCTTGGATTAGTATTTCACACGCTATTAAAAAATAGGTTTCAGTGGCTTAGTCGGGTTTGAAAAGAGAAAGTGAATTCACAATGGCTTAGTCGGGTTTGAGAAGAGAAAGTGAATTCAGTTATAGAGCCATGCCAAGATGGAAAACATGCTTTGATTCAATATGAAAAATAGCCAGAGTTCTTTTTAGTGTGTTTGCATAACAAAAATAGCTGGTGCTATGAATTTCATTTTTGCCAAAATTGTGGCATTCACTAGGGGAAAAAATGGCACACGAGCCCTTTATGTGGATAAATTTATACTCTGAGTCTCGAGGTCGCATGGTGAGGGAGGCCGCGTTAAGGCTTGTCTCTCTAGCAGAGAGGTGGAGCCTCTGTGAGGTCATCTTATATGAAACAGCTCTTTAATGCGACTGTATTGATTTTGGAGACAGCGAGATGGCTTTGTTTTGGATGCTAATGATTATTTCCCCCCTTTTATCTGTATTGTGTTAATTTAGATGCTGTTTAGATGTTTTCCCCGTGCCCTTTATGGGGAAGGCGGTGTCCACAGTTTTGTCGACTAACCATGCAGTTTATGGAAGGTGGATATCTTCCAGCTCCTGTTTGCTGGTTGATTTCTCGTGATTTCTTGTGAATGCAGCCTGCTGTCCACTCAGCTGGGACAATGCCTCTCTGAGGATGCTTGTCTTGAGGGTGTGGTGACTTTCTCTGGCCTTGGGTTTTGCCAGCAGCTCTCAGTGGTATCCTCCTGGCACAGGGATGTGTTTCCATGATGCTGAAACTTTCAACCCGGGCCTTCATAGTAACAACAACACTGCTTCTGCCTGGGATTTCTCTGGAGCCCTCATCCTTCCACATTCTCCTCTGAGCGCCAGCCACCCCCCACAACACCCCGCTGTCTCCATTCACCTCTGTCTGGTTGGGACTCCTGGGGACTCGCATCAGGGCAGGTCCTCATCCTAAACCCTCACGAAGGGCCCAAGAGGTGTTGGGTGCTGTGTGGGTCTTGCTCCCAGCCTTCCAGGAGCTCTGGTGGGTGGGAACACATACCTGCAGGGGCCCCCTTGTTGCTGCAGCAGGGCCAGTGGAGAAGGTGGATGGAGGTGGGGGGTTGTTACACAAACCAGCATCCTGCCCATAGAAGGGAGGGGGTGGCAGGACTTTGGGTTCCGCCTTGTGTTGAAACAAGTACATGTGTTTGAGCATGCGAGTTGCTGCATAAATGAATAACTTTGTCAAACTATGGATGAAAAGGAATTAAGGCAAAAAGTATAATATCTAGTAGGATGCATGATAGGAAGGGAGCCTACCAGTTTAGGACTTTCCTTCCGTGGGACCATGTGTCTGCTCTATGGATCTCTTGCTTCTGTGGAACGTCTGGAAGGTTGTTGCATGACTGCTTGTCTCTGAAAGAAAGTTCCTATTAAAGTATGTAGGAGAGATCAGTCGTGATGCCGGAGTGGGAAGAAGCCTGGGCCATGCTGTCTGTCCACAGGTCCTCCTCCTGAGGGTGCTTGGATGTGAGAAGTCAGGATGTGTGTGCCCAGCCTCCATACAGTTATCCAGCTATCCCAAGCTTTACCAGCAGGGAATAATGTATCATTTCAGATGTTTACTAGCTATCTGTTCCTTTGTTTTGTAGATGTAAAGATTAAAAAAAAACAATACAACATAAAACCCAAAATCCACCCCCTCCACCCCAATCTAACCCTACCTTTGGCCAGGAAAAGGAAAACAGAAACCCTCCTCAAAAATGCTTCCCAAATACTTTGGCTTTGCCTGAATTGGTGTATTTGGTTCTGGAAGACTGGCTTCCCAGGTGGCTCAGATGGTGAAGACTCTGCCTGCAGTGCATCCCCAGGTCAATTCCTGCAGTGCAGACCTGGGTTCATTCCCTTGGTTGGGAGGATCTCCTGGAGAAGGGCATGGCAACCCACTCTAGTATTCTTGCCTGGAGAGTCCCATGGACGGAGGAGCCTGTAGCCAGAAGAGTTTTACTTCAGGATTTTGGAAACAAGTTTGAAACTATTTTTAACGTTTTGTATTTGTGTGAAAATATCCACAATTCTCTTCCTTGATGGTCTCCTAAGCACATAACTATTGTTCAGTCGCTCAGTCATGTCCAACTCTTTGTGACCCCAAGGACTGCAGCACACCAGGCTTCCCTGTCTTCCACCATCTCCTTGGTCAAACTCACGTCCACTGAGTCGGTGATGCCATCCAACCATTCATCCTCTGTCGCCCTCTTCTCCTCCTGCCCTTAATCTTTCCCAGCATCAGGGTCTTTTTCAGTGAGCTGGCTCTTTGAATCAGGTGGCCAAAGTATTGGAGCTTCAGTTTCAGCATGAGTCCTTCCCATGAATATTCAGGGTTGATTTCCTTTAGGATTGACTGGTTTGATCTCCTTGTAGTCCAAGAGACTCTCAAGAGTCTTTCCCAACACCACAATTCGAAAAAATCAAGTCTTTGTATCTCAGCCTTCTTTATGGTCCAGCTCTTACATCCCTACATGACTACTGGAAAAACCTAGCTTTGACTATATGGACCTTTGTTGGCAAAGTACTGTCTCTTATGCTGTCTAGGTTTGTCATAGCTTTTCTCTGAGGAGCAAGTGTCTTTTAATTTCATGTTTCCAGTTCCCATCTGCAGTGATTCTGGAGCCCAAGAAAATAAAATCTATCACTGTTTCCATTGTTTCCCCATCTATTTGTCATGAAGTGATGGGACCAGATGCATGATTTAATGGTCTCTGTCAGTTCTTTATCACTGTGCTTTATGGGTGTACCAGTCGCACCATTCTCTAAATACCTGTTGTCTTAAACACTCCAAGTACTTGCATTGTTTCTGAAGAATATTATCTAGTCTGTCTGTGAAACTGCTTACAGAATTCCTTGTCTTTCTGCCTCAGTAGAGCCACCTTCAAACCTTGATTTTCGTGTTCCAGACCCCTCTCTCTTTCATTTTCTGTTCCATTGACTGAAAAAAGGCCCCTGGTTTCTGCTGTCACTGGTTTAGCTATTTGGATTAAATCCTAGTCTACCATATTTATCTCCTGAAATCACTTTTCCTATGCAGATCATGGTGTATACGTGTAATAAATAACCCTGACCAGACTAGACCTGAATATGTGAATTCTTTCAGCTTGTCCATCTTTAGTAATCAATGGTGAAGCCTGTATGAGAGAAGGAGAGAGTTTTTTGAACACACTGAGTTTGATCAAATATGGTGTTTGTTTAGTCTGTTTGTTGCTAACTCTGAGAGCAGCAACTACGAATCCAATCTTTGATGATTTCTGTAACTGAAAAAAAAAAAAAGCGAATAAAACTGATAGGCTGCTTAGAGGCTACAGATTTTATCCAAATGTCTAGGTGGGTGTGTGGGTCTGGAGCTGAGCAGGGCTCTGAGAGAGGTGGTCATGGGGGCGGCCTGGGTGGATGGGGCCACGGGCTGTCACCACGGCGGTGGCCGAGGTTCAGGGTTGGCCCTTTCTTCTCCCTGCCTGGTGACCTTGGCCACTCTCCCAACTTAGTCAAGTGTCCTTAGCTGTCAGATGAGAAAAATTGTCCCACTGTGAGGTTTAGAGTTAGAGGAGGTGGCCTTTGTATAACGCCAGCTGACACGATGCCTGGCAGAGGAGGCCCTTCTCCCCTGAGACCCCATTGCCTCTCTGGGGTCCTCTCCAGGGGCTTTGTGACTTTCTGCCTTGTGGTTTATTCTGCATTTAATGCCAGCTCTTTAGAGACAAGGTCTGTGTCAGATTCATCTTTGTTCCTTCTATAGTTTTTAGGGGACAAAATATTCTGTGACTGTTTGTTTAATGACAGTATGACTGAGTGATCCCGTGTAAGTGAGGTTTAAATATTTTTACTATTCCTGGTAGGGATTTTAAGCCTTGATGCCTGATGCCAGCTGACGGGATGTGTGCTGTGAACATGGAAGTGTGTTGTGTGCCCAGGTCTGGACTTCATGGGTGTAGCTGGTGGATTGTTGCAGATTCAAGTGTCATGTGCCTCAAAGCTAGAATTGGGCAGATCGTAAAGTAACCAATGAGTTTGTCCCACAGGGAGTGCCTAGCTTTTTTGCAGTGGATCTGTCACGGGCTGCAGGTCTTTGTGAAAGGGATTTGAGAAATTGTACAATTTCTCCACCAGTGAGTGATAAAGGGGCCCACGTTTTTTCATCATAATGAATCATTGTGTGTTCAACTGCTTCAAAGTCTTGCTCTGTTCCTTGAGATTCTGAGGCGACTAGTGGCTTGTCCACATGTCGCCTTGTTTCTGAGTCCACTAGAAGCTCAAAGAGCTGTCCTCTGCTGGCCTTTGGCCTTAGAGAGATCTGGGTAGACATGATCACCTCGTGTGCCCCGTGGAGCCAGGGAGCCTTGAGAACATCGCACTTATCTGATTGTTGGTAGTACTGGGACACATCACACGTTTAGACATGTCAGTTGACTTTGTCTCAGTGTTTTCAATCACAGATTTGCCTCCTATACTAATATTTTTTATCTTCCTTAAGTATTAGTTGTGTTTAGTTTTTGTACGGTGATCCCTCTGCTCCCAAAGAGGGACTCAGACTAAAGTGTCAACCATGCCTTGCTTTCTTTACTAGAATGAACTGCTCTGATAGATGGAACTGCTCGTACCATCTCAGACACGAGCAGCTCTGTGTCATTGTGGAGATGCATAAAGCAGTCCAGGTCTGTATGCTTCCCTCTTTCAGCCACTTTCTTTACAATTACAGTATTCTACTTTCCCTTCTCATTACTTTTCTGAGTTTATATTAAGTTCTAGTAAATTGCTGTGTAAAATAAAATCAAAGAATTAAAAAAAATGATTGAGTATATAAATCACATGGACTTCTCAGGTGGCACTAGTGGCCTGCCAATGCAGGAGACTGAGATGTGAGTTTGATCCCTAAGTCAGGAATATCCCCTGGAAGAGAACATGGCAACCCACTCTGATATTCTTGTTTGGAGAATCCCATGGACAGAGCAGCCTGGTGGGCTACAGTCCATGGGGTCACAAAGAGTCAGACATGACTGAAGTGACTTAGTGTGTGTGCACACACACACACACACACACACACACACAAATAAATAACATGCCTCAAATGCTATGGAGAAAGTGAGCACTGAAGAAAAAATGGATTCACTGTAACTGCTGTGAGGGAGGGTTAGCATCTAGCCCTGTCGAGTTGAGTCGAGACCTCGGTGGAAAGGTCAGTTCTGAGCCATTTGGGGTCGCCATCTTGGAAGCCATGATTTCATTTGGGGGTGTTGGTGCCACAGACTCTCTAGCTGGTGTGCCCACCTTTCAGGACAAGACACTTTGTTTTCAATACAGGTCCTTGAAAACATTGTACTTGGAAGTCATCTGATTTCCGGATTAAATTGTAAAGAACCCATGTTTTGCTGTAAATGTGATGTGGAAGAAAAAAATTCAAAGTTATCTTGTGGCTCAACTGAATCCAAATGCATCAACTATGGAGGTAGGACGGAGAAGGCGATGGCACCCCACTCCAGTACTCTTACCTGGAAAATCCTATGGACAGAGGAGCCTGGTAGGCTGCGGTCCATGGGGTCGCGATTTTTTTTTTTTTGCATATAATTATGAAGTTATAATGTCCTAATTGTGAAAAGGAAACAACAGCTTGAAACATAGAAACATCTCACTGTAAATGACTAATGTGGTGGAGAATCTGGAAAAAAACCTGTTCAATTTCCACCTTAAAAATTATTGTTTAACTTTATGTAGCATAGCTACACAACACAAATATGAATCTTCTAAGGGCCAAATCGTGTTTTCTGAGACTAGCTACTGTACAAGTTGCTCATAAAATTATTATGAGGAATGACCTTAAGTGAATGCCTTGCTAGTTAAGTTGGCAAAACTCTTATTTCATAACACAAAAGTTGGTAAGACCTCCACTGTAAATGGCCAGGTCAGTGCTTCCAAGCTTCTGAATCTAAGATAATTTGAGGCTGATGGGAAGATGTCCTTCAGAATAGTACAGGCAGGTTAGAATATATCTGAGTGCACTCACTCACAGCAGAGCATCTCAGCACACCTACAGACTCACAAGCAGCTTGGTCAGGTCAGTGTCTCGGAGGGCTGGTACTTAAGCTTGCCTTGGATTAGTATTTCACACGCTATTAAAAAATAGGTTTCAGTGGCTTAGTCGGGTTTGAAAAGAGAAAGTGAATTCACAATGGCTTAGTCGGGTTTGAGAAGAGAAAGTGAATTCAGTTATAGAGCCATGCCAAGATGGAAAACATGCTTTGATTCAATATGAAAAATAGCCAGAGTTCTTTTTAGTGTGTTTGCATAACAAAAATAGCTGGTGCTATGAATTTCATTTTTGCCAAAATTGTGGCATTCACTAGGGGAAAAAATGGCACACGAGCCCTTTATGTGGATAAATTTATACTCTGAGTCTCGAGGTCGCATGGTGAGGGAGGCCGCGTTAAGGCTTGTCTCTCTAGCAGAGAGGTGGAGCCTCTGTGAGGTCATCTTATATGAAACAGCTCTTTAATGCGACTGTATTGATTTTGGAGACAGCGAGATGGCTTTGTTTTGGATGCTAATGATTATTTCCCCCCTTTTATCTGTATTGTGTTAATTTAGATGCTGTTTAGATGTTTTCCCCGTGCCCTTTATGGGGAAGGCGGTGTCCACAGTTTTGTCGACTAACCATGCAGTTTATGGAAGGTGGATATCTTCCAGCTCCTGTTTGCTGGTTGATTTCTCGTGATTTCTTGTGAATGCAGCCTGCTGTCCACTCAGCTGGGACAATGCCTCTCTGAGGATGCTTGTCTTGAGGGTGTGGTGACTTTCTCTGGCCTTGGGTTTTGCCAGCAGCTCTCAGTGGTATCCTCCTGGCACAGGGATGTGTTTCCATGATGCTGAAACTTTCAACCCGGGCCTTCATAGTAACAACAACACTGCTTCTGCCTGGGATTTCTCTGGAGCCCTCATCCTTCCACATTCTCCTCTGAGCGCCAGCCACCCCCCACAACACCCCGCTGTCTCCATTCACCTCTGTCTGGTTGGGACTCCTGGGGACTCGCATCAGGGCAGGTCCTCATCCTAAACCCTCACGAAGGGCCCAAGAGGTGTTGGGTGCTGTGTGGGTCTTGCTCCCAGCCTTCCAGGAGCTCTGGTGGGTGGGAACACATACCTGCAGGGGCCCCCTTGTTGCTGCAGCAGGGCCAGTGGAGAAGGTGGATGGAGGTGGGGGGTTGTTACACAAACCAGCATCCTGCCCATAGAAGGGAGGGGGTGGCAGGACTTTGGGTTCCGCCTTGTGTTGAAACAAGTACATGTGTTTGAGCATGCGAGTTGCTGCATAAATGAATAACTTTGTCAAACTATGGATGAAAAGGAATTAAGGCAAAAAGTATAATATCTAGTAGGATGCATGATAGGAAGGGAGCCTACCAGTTTAGGACTTTCCTTCCGTGGGACCATGTGTCTGCTCTATGGATCTCTTGCTTCTGTGGAACGTCTGGAAGGTTGTTGCATGACTGCTTGTCTCTGAAAGAAAGTTCCTATTAAAGTATGTAGGAGAGATCAGTCGTGATGCCGGAGTGGGAAGAAGCCTGGGCCATGCTGTCTGTCCACAGGTCCTCCTCCTGAGGGTGCTTGGATGTGAGAAGTCAGGATGTGTGTGCCCAGCCTCCATACAGTTATCCAGCTATCCCAAGCTTTACCAGCAGGGAATAATGTATCATTTCAGATGTTTACTAGCTATCTGTTCCTTTGTTTTGTAGATGTAAAGATTAAAAAAAAACAATACAACATAAAACCCAAAATCCACCCCCTCCACCCCAATCTAACCCTACCTTTGGCCAGGAAAAGGAAAACAGAAACCCTCCTCAAAAATGCTTCCCAAATACTTTGGCTTTGCCTGAATTGGTGTATTTGGTTCTGGAAGACTGGCTTCCCAGGTGGCTCAGATGGTGAAGACTCTGCCTGCAGTGCATCCCCAGGTCAATTCCTGCAGTGCAGACCTGGGTTCATTCCCTTGGTTGGGAGGATCTCCTGGAGAAGGGCATGGCAACCCACTCTAGTATTCTTGCCTGGAGAGTCCCATGGACGGAGGAGCCTGTAGCCAGAAGAGTTTTACTTCAGGATTTTGGAAACAAGTTTGAAACTATTTTTAACGTTTTGTATTTGTGTGAAAATATCCACAATTCTCTTCCTTGATGGTCTCCTAAGCACATAACTATTGTTCAGTCGCTCAGTCATGTCCAACTCTTTGTGACCCCAAGGACTGCAGCACACCAGGCTTCCCTGTCTTCCACCATCTCCTTGGTCAAACTCACGTCCACTGAGTCGGTGATGCCATCCAACCATTCATCCTCTGTCGCCCTCTTCTCCTCCTGCCCTTAATCTTTCCCAGCATCAGGGTCTTTTTCAGTGAGCTGGCTCTTTGAATCAGGTGGCCAAAGTATTGGAGCTTCAGTTTCAGCATGAGTCCTTCCCATGAATATTCAGGGTTGATTTCCTTTAGGATTGACTGGTTTGATCTCCTTGTAGTCCAAGAGACTCTCAAGAGTCTTTCCCAACACCACAATTCGAAAAAATCAAGTCTTTGTATCTCAGCCTTCTTTATGGTCCAGCTCTTACATCCCTACATGACTACTGGAAAAACCTAGCTTTGACTATATGGACCTTTGTTGGCAAAGTACTGTCTCTTATGCTGTCTAGGTTTGTCATAGCTTTTCTCTGAGGAGCAAGTGTCTTTTAATTTCATGTTTCCAGTTCCCATCTGCAGTGATTCTGGAGCCCAAGAAAATAAAATCTATCACTGTTTCCATTGTTTCCCCATCTATTTGTCATGAAGTGATGGGACCAGATGCATGATTTAATGGTCTCTGTCAGTTCTTTATCACTGTGCTTTATGGGTGTACCAGTCGCACCATTCTCTAAATACCTGTTGTCTTAAACACTCCAAGTACTTGCATTGTTTCTGAAGAATATTATCTAGTCTGTCTGTGAAACTGCTTACAGAATTCCTTGTCTTTCTGCCTCAGTAGAGCCACCTTCAAACCTTGATTTTCGTGTTCCAGACCCCTCTCTCTTTCATTTTCTGTTCCATTGACTGAAAAAAGGCCCCTGGTTTCTGCTGTCACTGGTTTAGCTATTTGGATTAAATCCTAGTCTACCATATTTATCTCCTGAAATCACTTTTCCTGTGCAGATCATGGTGTATACGTGTAATAAATAACCCTGACCAGACTAGACCTGAATATGTGAATTCTTTCAGCTTGTCCATCTTTAGTAATCAATGGTGAAGCCTGTATGAGAGAAGGAGAGAGTTTTTTGAACACACTGAGTTTGATCAAATATGGTGTTTGTTTAGTCTGTTTGTTGCTAACTCTGAGAGCAGCAACTACGAATCCAATCTTTGATGATTTCTGTAACTGAAAAAAAAAAAAAGCGAATAAAACTGATAGGCTGCTTAGAGGCTACAGATTTTATCCAAATGTCTAGGTGGGTGTGTGGGTCTGGAGCTGAGCAGGGCTCTGAGAGAGGTGGCCATGGGGGCGGCCTGGGTGGATGGGGCCACGGGCTGTCACCACGGCGGTGGCCGAGGTTCAGGGTTGGCCCTTTCTTCTCCCTGCCTGGTGACCTTGGCCACTCTCCCAACTTAGTCAAGTGTCCTTAGCTGTCAGATGAGAAAAATTGTCCCACTGTGAGGTTTAGAGTTAGAGGAGGTGGCCTTTGTATAACGCCAGCTGACACGATGCCTGGCAGAGGAGGCCCTTCTCCCCTGAGACCCCATTGCCTCTCTGGGGTCCTCTCCAGGGGCTTTGTGACTTTCTGCCTTGTGGTTTATTCTGCATTTAATGCCAGCTCTTTAGAGACAAGGTCTGTGTCAGATTCATCTTTGTTCCTTCTATAGTTTTTAGGGGACAAAATATTCTGTGACTGTTTGTTTAATGACAGTATGACTGAGTGATCCCGTGTAAGTGAGGTTTAAATATTTTTACTATTCCTGGTAGGGATTTTAAGCCTTGATGCCTGATGCCAGCTGACGGGATGTGTGCTGTGAACATGGAAGTGTGTTGTGTGCCCAGGTCTGGACTTCATGGGTGTAGCTGGTGGATTGTTGCAGATTCAAGTGTCATGTGCCTCAAAGCTAGAATTGGGCAGATCGTAAAGTAACCAATGAGTTTGTCCCACAGGGAGTGCCTAGCTTTTTTGCAGTGGATCTGTCACGGGCTGCAGGTCTTTGTGAAAGGGATTTGAGAAATTGTACAATTTCTCCACCAGTGAGTGATAAAGGGGCCCACGTTTTTTCATCATAATGAATCATTGTGTGTTCAACTGCTTCAAAGTCTTGCTCTGTTCTTTGAGATTCTGAGGCGACTAGTGGCTTGTCCACATGTCGCCTTGTTTCTGAGTCCACTAGAAGCTCAAAGAGCTGTCCTCTGCTGGCCTTTGGCCTTAGAGAGATCTGGGTAGACATGATCACCTCGTGTGCCCCGTGGAGCCAGGGAGCCTTGAGAACATCGCACTTATCTGATTGTTGGTAGTACTGGGACACATCACACGTTTAGACATGTCAGTTGACTTTGTCTCAGTGTTTTCAATCACAGATTTGCCTCCTATACTAATATTTTTTATCTTCCTTAAGTATTAGTTGTGTTTAGTTTTTGTACGGTGATCCCTCTGCTCCCAAAGAGGGACTCAGACTAAAGTGTCAACCATGCCTTGCTTTCTTTACTAGAATGAACTGCTCTGATAGATGGAACTGCTCGTACCATCTCAGACACGAGCAGCTCTGTGTCATTGTGGAGATGCATAAAGCAGTCCAGGTCTGTATGCTTCCCTCTTTCAGCCACTTTCTTTACAATTACAGTATTCTACTTTCCCTTCTCATTACTTTTCTGAGTTTATATTAAGTTCTAGTAAATTGCTGTGTAAAATAAAATCAAAGAATTAAAAAAAATGATTGAGTATATAAATCACATGGACTTCTCAGGTGGCACTAGTGGCCTGCCAATGCAGGAGACTGAGATGTGAGTTTGATCCCTAAGTCAGGAATATCCCCTGGAAGAGAACATGGCAACCCACTCTGATATTCTTGTTTGGAGAATCCCATGGACAGAGCAGCCTGGTGGGCTACAGTCCATGGGGTCACAAAGAGTCAGACATGACTGAAGTGACTTAGTGTGTGTGCACACACACACACACACACACACACACACAAATAAATAACATGCCTCAAATGCTATGGAGAAAGTGAGCACTGAAGAAAAAATGGATTCACTGTAACTGCTGTGAGGGAGGGTTAGCATCTAGCCCTGTCGAGTTGAGTCGAGACCTCGGTGGAAAGGTCAGTTCTGAGCCATTTGGGGTCGCCATCTTGGAAGCCATGATTTCATTTGGGGGTGTTGGTGCCACAGACTCTCTAGCTGGTGTGCCCACCTTTCAGGACAAGACACTTTGTTTTCAATACAGGTCCTTGAAAACATTGTACTTGGAAGTCATCTGATTTCCGGATTAAATTGTAAAGAACCCATGTTTTGCTGTAAATGTGATGTGGAAGAAAAAAATTCAAAGTTATCTTGTGGCTCAACTGAATCCAAATGCATCAACTATGGAGGTAGGACGGAGAAGGCGATGGCACCCCACTCCAGTACTCTTACCTGGAAAATCCTATGGACAGAGGAGCCTGGTAGGCTGCGGTCCATGGGGTCGCGAACAGTTGGACATGACTGAGCGACTTCCCTTTCACTTTTCACTTTCATGCATTGGAGAAGGAAATGGCAACCCACTCCAGTGTTCTTGCCTGGAGAATCCCAGGGACAGAGGAGCCTGGTGGGCTGCAGTGCATGAGGTTGCTAAGCATCGGACACGACTGAGCGACTTCCCTTTCACTTTTCACTTTCATTTATCGGAGAAGGAAACGGCAGCCCACTCCAGTGTTCTTGCCTGGAGAATCCCAGGGATTGGGGAGCCTGGTGGGCTGCCATCTATGGGGTCACACAGAATCGGACACGAATGAAGTGACTTCGCAGCAGCAGCAGCATGGAGGTAGGAAGAACTAAAATGATAAATGGAAAGGAACTTGGGGAGTGGGCCAGGTGGTGGGTAGGGTCATGAGCCATGCCTCCATAGCTTCATTTTTATTTTGTTCTCATTTTGAAACCAGAGAGATTAAGAGAAGTTGGTAATAGTAACATTGAATTCCCAGAAATGAACTGCATTTTTCTATTCTTGCTCCTTCTTTTCCTGTTTTATTGGTCTCAGACTTGTGTTTTTCATGTGATTATGTGAGAATGAGTGGTGTAGTTCATTAGCTCAGCCAGTAGAGGGGAATGACATCTGTGTCTGCTCATCACGGTGTGATGTCTTCTCCTACCCCCTTTGTTATGCTCCGGCGTGGTCATAGCACAGCCTTGCAGATCAGTGCTGGCCAGGCAGGGCAGGGCCCATGATACGTGGGGAGGTGGCCTTCATTTTCTGAACTGTGTTCCCATAACTCCCTTGTTTTTATGGCCGTTTCTGACGTCTGTTTCTCTGTCTCCGCCACTACATCCTTGTCCTACTTTCAGTGTGTTTGTCTCTTGGCGCGAGCCTGTTACGTCCGGTGTCGGCCTTCTCTGTGCCCATTAAACCTAACAAAACCTCTTAGGTATACCTCTTTTCTGGAACAATGATTTTCACAAAAATCCTGTTTATGGAGGAAAGATACTAGATGATATTATTTGTTAAACCACCTGTTCACCCTAGATGTCAGAACTTCTATTCCTGGCCGAGGCAAGTCCATAAGCAATCTCCTAGACTTGAAGCCCCAGCCACTTCGTTTTGTAGAGCTTGTCTGTCGCCTGTGTAGGTTCCCTTCTCTGACATCGCGGCCACTGCCTCATACCAGATGGCCCCCCCAAGCTCCATCAAGGAGGCACTATGATGTTTGAGTGTCATCGTTTGTTGGAGTTAGCTGTTCTTTGTGAACTGTCCTCTCTGAGCAGTATTCTTTTCTTCTGTGTCTTAAGTTATTTTGTGATTTAGATCAGGAAAAAAATATTGACTAGGAATTGCCAGTAACATTAGTTGATTTCATTTTCAGCTCTGAGAGTCAAGGTGGATTCTTTCAGCACTAGATCACATCCCGTGCATTCCACTGGGTGAAGTTCTCCAAGTTGCTGGGGTCCGGGTCTGCCCTGGGAGGAGGAGGGAGCTCTCAGTGGGGAGGGGCATTCGCTTCTCCAGCCAAGAGAAGAGACCTTCTCTAGTTACGGGGGTGGGTCCAGGTCTGAGGACTCCTGCTTGGCAAGGTAGACGAAAGAATGTGTTTATTAGGAACTGGCCGCGGAGCATAAATGGATGTTGAAATAGACCAGAACCAGGCGAAGCGGCCCACCAGCAGATAGCCATAAAATAAGGTTACAAAACAGAGCACATCCTTGCCCTGCCTGCCTGCTCTGAGCCTGGGGTCAGGCCCTCCACCCGAGCCCCGCTTCCCATCTGGTGTGCGGCTCACTCACACAGCCTCTCAGCCTCTCTCCTCGGCCCAGGCTTAGCCAAGGTGTCATGTCTCACCCTTTCGTTTGTAATATTTATTTCGGATTATTTGTCTGTGGGCCGGCTGCCTTTGAGCTCTTCTAGACGAGACCCAGGCTCTGTTCTGACATGCTGGGCTTCCTGGGAGGAGGACAACGGGGAGGAATCGCCTGAGTGTGCTGTGGAATTCTCAATGCAGAGACCTCAAACCCACCACTGCCCCTCTTTCTTCCACAGATAATTCATCTCTTAAAAGAGTGTCTTGACTCTGGCCCTTTCCAAGCTGTCTTCCGAGAAGAAAGGAAGTTTGCTTGTTCTCTAGACTGCAGCCTCCATCTCTGAGTCCAAACACAAGAAGAAGTGGCTGGGAATCAGACCATGGCAATACCACACTGCATGTTGCAGACGTGCGACCTGGAGGCAGTTTGGGACTCACTCTTCAACACCAGTCAGGTCTCCGCCGAGTGTCCACTTCCCGCAGGGCTGGTGTATGGCTGTGCCCAAGGGGAGAGAGAAGTTTGCTTTAATAACAAGATGAGTCAAGTACGTTTGCTTTTCCCCATCCTTTTCTATGGCTTGTAGAACATCTGGGAATTTTTAAAACTCCCTACCATAGCACAAATAGAGCCTTAAATATAATAATGTCATCAAGTCCTTGTGATTTTATGAGATAGAGGTAATTATGAAAAAAGTAACTGTTAAGTTCATGAGGCCTTCCCCATAATGATGGCATTTAAGGTCTTGAGTACAGTGCTTTTCAGTGTAACGATAACACCTGATTACTCAGTCTTCTGCAGTCAGCAGCAGTAACTTATATGTGTGAAACTGAGCACAGGGGCTTCCTGAATAGAGCATTTCATTATTATTATTGGCCATCTCAAGGACTCTTTACAAATTCAGAGTTGGAGTTAACCTCAGGAAAGTATGTCAGAATTGCTGGGGGAATGAAAGAAGGATAAGAAATATGAACTTTGTTTTCTATATATGTGAAGATTTAGGGACAGTAAATACAACAAGTCTTGTGATTCAGACCCAATTTACTGTTCTAACTTTTTAGGGAAAAAAATGAAAGGAGGAGGAATAATAATTTTCCTGCATTTTTTATGGCAGCTATAAATGTCTTCTTAAATAGGGCACCTGTTCAAAGGAATTTTTTCTTGTATGTAATACTAGAGTGATGAAGCCAATGGAAAAACTTTGGAAGAATAAAATTCCAAGATTTGATACTTTCTGGAGAGGAGGTTGGAAAGGCAATGATCTTTTAAGTTTTATTCTCTTGCAATTTCGCTACTCACTGAAAACCATTTTCTAGTGATGGAAACACACTAGGGACAAGGAGAGATGCTTTAGTCTACCTGCCGATGCTTGTACTCAGCTACCCTGCCTTCCAGAACCTCCAGTAAAATGTCTGTCATGGCTGATCTGTGTGTGCGCCTCAGTGACTCTCTCAGTGTATCATGGCTTTGGAGCATTGATCAGGGCCAAGTTCAGTGGGATAGGAAATTGGAGTTTCTCTATATTGAATGGGATACCTTCTTTATTGATTCAAGTACATTTTGTGGAGAACCATGCAAAACCCTTTTAGAATTCAGACTGGAAAATGTATTGAAACCTTCACACTAGTAAGATATTTCCTTCCTCTCATCTATCCATTTGTTCATCTATCTGTCTATGCATCTGTCCATCCATCCATCCATCCTTCCATCCTCCCATCCATCCATCCTCCCATCCATCCGTCCATCCATCCAACCATCCATCCATCCATCCATCCATCTGTCCATCCACCAGTCCATCCATCCATCCATCCATCCATCCATCCACCAGTCCATCCATCCGTCCATCCATCCGTCCATCCATCCATCCATCTGTCAATCCACCAGTCCATCCATCCATCCATCCATCCATCCGTCCATCTACCAGTCCGTCCATCCATCCATCCATCCATCTGTCCATCCATCCATTCATCTTTTCATCCATCCATCCATCCACTCATTCATCCTCCCATCCGTCCATCTGAAGTTATGGAATATATGTTACTGGTTGACTTACTTTTTTGCTTAGCCTAACTGATGGAAAACTGAGAGTTAAGTTTATAACTTAGAAGCTATATGCTCAACTTCAGTAACAAAAATAATAGCTATAATAGTTAAGATTTATTGAGTACTTACTAAGCTTCTTCCAAGGTACTAAGGAAACACTTTACACAATTCTGTCATTTAACCCTTATTACTGCCCTGCAGTAAGACCAGCACAATCCCTATTCAGCAGGCGATAGAGCTGAGGGTCACTGAGGCAGTTATCTTGTGTAGGTGACAGTTAGTTAGTGTTGGAGCCCATGTTCAGATCCCAGCAGCCTATACTAAGTCCTGGGCTCATAACAGTGCCTGAACCTCTTCCAGCCTGGGTCCTCTGTCACAACATCGTCATTCATAGTCTGGTTCTTTGATAGGTCAGTTATAAGAGGGTCATTTGTTGTCAAGTGCTTCAAAGTTGCTTAAGGTCAGATGTGAGACAAATAAGAGGAGCATTATACATAAAGTCAGTGATTATTTCATCTGACTGGCACCTGCCCACTTTTTATCTTTGGAGGACCGGCTCCTTTCCTTAGCATGGGTTTCTACATGGAGCTGAGTTCCTTATTCCTTTTATCTGTAATCATTTAGGTTTTAAAATCATTTTGAATGATAAAGCATTTCAATTATGAAATGTAAATATTTTAATAGATGGCCTGTGTGTGAATTTAGTTGCTTCAGTCCTGTCCAACTCCTTGTAATCTCACGGATGGTAGCCCTCCAGGCTCCTCTGTCCATGGATTTCTCCAGGCAAGAATACTGGAGTGGGTTGCCATGCCCTCCAGGGGATCATCTCGACCCAGGGATCAAACTCATGTCTCTTGCACCTCCTGCATTGTAGGCATTTACTTTATTCACTAAGTCACCTGGGAAGCTACCACCAAGATAAAAGAGTTGTTAAATTATAATTTCTCACTAAAAATAAATAAGATGTAAAGATTTATTTAAAGCCAGCTTCTTTCTCATCCTTCTTCCTCTTGCCTTTCACAGGGGAAAACCATCCTGAAATCACCAGAGACATCCTGGCATTGATTACTTTCCATACATCTTTGGACTTTCCCCTAAGTTTCAGTTCAGTTCAGTTCAGTTCAGTCGCTCAGTCGTGTCCGACTCTTTGCGACCCCATGAATTGCAACACGCCAGGCCTCCCGGTCCATCACAAACTCCTGGAGTTCACTCAGACTCATGTCCATTGAGTTGGTGATGCCATCCAGCCATCTCATCCTCTGTCGTCCCTTTCTCCTCTTGCCACCTATCCCTCCCAGCATCAGAGTCTTTTCCAATGAGTCAACTCTTCACATGAGGTGGCAAAAGTACCAGCTTTAGCATCATTCCTTCCAGAGAAAACCCAGGGCTGATCTCTTTCAAAATGGACTGGTTGGATCTGCTTGCAGTCCAGGGGACTCTCAAGAGTCTTCTCCAACACCACAGTTCAAAAGCATCAATTCTTTGGCGCTCAGCCTTCTTCACAGTCCAACTCTCACATCCATACATGACCACTGGGAAAACCATAGCTTTGACTAGACAGACCTTTGTTGGCAAAGTAATGTTTCTGCTTTTGAATATGCTATCTAGGTTGGTCATAACTTTCCTTCTAAGGAGTAAGCATCTTTAAAATTTATATCCACATAAGTATATTATTTACACTAGGACAACAGCCTTGACTAACTCAATGAAACTAAGCCATGCCGTGTAGGGCCACCCAGGATGGGCAGGTCATGGTGGAGAGGTCTGACAGAATGTGGTCCAATGGGGAAGGGAATGGCAAACCACTTCGGTATTCTTGCTTTGAGAACCCCATGAACAGTATGAAAAGGCAAAATGATAGGATACTGAAAGAGGAACTCCCTGGGTCAGTAGGTGCCCAATATGCTACTGGACATCAGTGGAGAAATAACTCCAGAAAGAATGAAGGGATGGAGCCAAAGCAAAAGCAATACCCAGTTGTGGATGTGACTGGTAATAGAAGCAAGGTCTGATGCTGTAAAGAGCAATGTTGCATAGGAACCTGGAAGGTCAGGTCCATGAATCAAGGCAAATTGGAAGTGGTCAAACAGGAGATGGCAAGGGTGAACGTCGACGTTCTAGGAATCAGTGAACTAAAACAGACTGGAATGGGTGAATCTAACTCAGAAGACCATTATATCTACTACTGCGGGCAGGAATCCCTCAGAAGAAATGGAGTAGCCATCATGGTCAACAAAAGAGTCTCAAATGCAGTACTTGGATGCAGTCTCAAAAACGACAGAATGATCTCTGTTCGTTTCCAAGGCAAACCATTCAATATCACAGTTATCCAAGTCTATGCCCCAACCAGTAATGCTGAAGAAGCTGAAGTTGAACGGTTTTATGAAGACCTACAAGACCTTTTAGAACTAACACCCAAAAAAGATGTCCTTTTCATTATAGGGGACTGGAATGCTAAAGTAGGAA
>SJYX01011847.1:0-16886 GCA_006410675.1 Oreotragus oreotragus
AAATTCATTTCCATTAAAAAAAAATACCACAATCTAAGAGATATATTTAGTAAACAAAATAAGTGCTTACTTAACTGCTCAGATTCTGTGCATTTTAATGGTCATTGCTATGCTGTAGATATTAACTAATAAATGAACAATTATCCCCCACCTTTTTTTTCTAGTATTTCTCTAATGTGCTTCACTCATTTCGCTTCTGACCATCATTTTCTACACTATTGATATGAAGAAGAGCTTGCACCTTCTGTCATAGATAAGACTCTTATAAGGGAAAGAGGAAAGTTTCAAGCCCTAGGGAGAGTGTGTATTTGTGTGTCTGTGGGGAAAACTGGGCTAGACTGCCATGTGGGGGGCCTGAGTATGACGGTACAGGGGAGTGTTTGTGCTCAGTCACGTGACGAAGAGCCTGTTGCCACAATATATATCTGAAGGAATGAGATTTAGTATGGCTGTGTGATCTGTGAGGTTGTGTGTCTTGTGCAAGGGAACTAGACTTCTGTAGAATTATGCAAGACAGAGAACTAGGCTGGCATGAGCTAACTGTGTGGAAATGGCAGGAGGGGCTGGATACAATTGGACTGTGTGGTAAAAATGAGCAGGCAGAGCTTCAGCTACTAAACTTCCAGAGAAGTCAGATTTCCTTCTACCTAATTTGAATTTAGTGACCATGTCCTCAAAGCCCTTTGTTCTAGTAAAAATTCTGAAAAATAAATGAAGATTACAAAGCATACCACCAAAACATCATATTTGAAAATGCCTGGCGTGCTGCAATTCATGGGGTCACAAAGAGTCGGACACGACTGAGCAACTGAACTGAACTGAATGTTTCAAAATTTCATTTTGAAGTAATTTCTATGCTGCCATAGCACTTAAATAAAATTTGGATGACCTCTAAAAACACTCAGAAAAACAAATGAAGTATTATGAGCAAAGAGCTAAGAAGTCAGGATCTATTTATTTAAATACAATTTGGCTGTGGAAGATCCTTTGCTTGCCAAGTTGAAGAGAGCCTATCTTGGTCACTATTTTGCTGTAGGATGCAGGACTTCCATGGATACATAGAAAAGTAAAATTAATAGGCAGAGAAGGGTCATTTTAAAGAGAGCCCATCACTCCCATTATTACCCCATGTCTAATGGAAGGAAGTCTAAATCAAATTCATGGCCAGTTGGAGAATCAAGTACTGATATTATTTTAGAGGAAAGACTCTGAAATGTATTAGAAGAGAACCCAGCAAATGCCCAAGTGCTAATTGTTTGTGAACCTGTTCTCTGAACAGTTCATGAACACATCTGTTCAGTGTGCCTAGCAAAGTGCTAACAGAAGAGCAGGTAGAAGTTGGCCAGACATACAAACTTTATCCTGATGCTAAAGTGGAGAGAGATCCAGCAACTATAAATAAGGCAGCATTTTACCCTGGGCTTCCCTTGCGGCTCAGTTGGTAAAGAATCCGCCTGCAGTGTGGGAGACTTGGGTTCGATCCCTGGGTTGGGAAGATCCCCTGGAGAAGGAAAAGGCTACCCACTCCAGTATTCTGGCCTAGAGAATCCCATTGACTATACAGTCCATGCAGCTATACACTCGCAAAGAGTTGGGCACAACTAAGCGACTTTCACCCACTTACTCTGAAGAATGTACCACGTTTCCTATTACCCATTCAAGCCCCAGAACTATGCTATGCTTAGCATAGGTGTTATAGCATCAAAGGACCAGTGGTAATACAGCATGACCTTTGCTTGCTCTCTTTATTGAGTTTCTACAGGAAGGGATTGCTTTTGAATATATAAGCCATATCTGATTAAACATAAATTTGTTCAAAGTTCATTCAACATTTACTAGAAGACTATTATGTTCTAGGACCTTAAGATACAATGTTAAATAAAACATAACAAGATCCTACCCTTCCTTTTGTTGTTCAGTCAGTCAGTCAGGTCCAACTCTTTGTGACCCCATGGACTGCAGGAGGCCAGGCTTCCCTGTCCTTCACCATTTCCCAGAGCTTGCTCAAACTTATGTCCATTGAAAAAGTGATACCATCCAACCATCTCAAAAAGATCCTGATGCTGAGAAAGATTGAGGGCAGGAGGAGAAGGGGGCAACAGAGGATGACCACTCACTGGGAAGTTGGTATTTGGGTAAGGACATGAAGGAGGCAAGGAGGTTGGCCAGGGTCCTGTATAGGAAAAGAACACTGGAGAAAGGGCGTTGCAGGCAAGGAAGACAGGTAGACACACCAGAGGCGGGAGCATGCATGGCCTACTCACAGAACAACAAGGCAGCCGGTGGGTTTGTGCAGAGTGATGGAAGAGTAGGAGACAAAGTCACAGCTGGGGGTTGAGTGTGGTAGTGGTATAGATCATGTAGGGCCTTAGGGGTCAGGGAAAGGACATATACTGCATCTGGAGTCAGCAACACCAGGTTCAGACTGTGATGTCTACATTTGTAGTGGTGTAACTTTAGGCAAGTTACTTGACTGCTCATGGCCTAAGTGTCCTCAAGTCACTTTGCCAAGTATTTCTGAAGTGCTCCGCCGTACCAGTGGATTCAAAGATGGGAAACTTTGCAAATGGGAATCACCCACGTGGCCCAGAAGTCTATAGGCTCTTAAGGAGAGAAGACAAGAAAACTGACAGGTGGAGTCAAGAAGAGTGAAGAAAACAAGTGAAAGTTAGTGAGACAGAGGCAGGGGGAAACTTCCCTGACCACACAGTCACCACCCCCATCCTCCTCATGTATTACATTACCCTGCATTCTTTTCTTCAGGGCACTGAAACTGATCAGTCTGCAGGTCTTACATTTTCGTTTGGTTTATTGTCTCCCCTCACTATAAAACATCTCAGTAATCAGTTTTTGTCTGCTTTATGCTCTATTGTATCCCAAATGCCAGCCCAGAGCCAGGCACAAGATTATGAAAAGAATGACTAGAGTATATGACAAGGGAAAGAGTCACAGGGTGGGGAACATGCCAACATTTAGAGAGAGTTCAGTAGACAGACAAGGTGGAGTAGGTTATTCCCAGAATAGTAAGCACCTTGTGCAAAGGCAGAGGCTGTGTTTAGCAAGAATCACACACCAACAATACAGGGGATAATGCCAGTTCTTTCATAAAGCAGTTATGAGAATTCAACAAGATCATGCATCCCAGTGATATGGAATGGCTCCCCATAGTTACCAATGGAGCCATGCAGAGAATATTTGTTACAGATGGATTTACCTTTGTGCTGCCAAAAGACCTCTTTGACGGACTGTTATACAATTGACTAGATACCTGTGTCATTTAATGCAGCTGTTATATCAGCAAGAAAAATTTATGAACAGGTTGTTGCTGCCTTTTAACTTTCCAAATGGCTGTCCGAACCCTGATTCTCCTTTGTAGTCTCCCTCCACCTCAGCACCACTGTGATAAAACCCTAATAAATAATCAATATAGCTCTTCTCAAGGGAAATGCCATTCCTGCACTCCATGAAAGATAAATGTTGCTTTACCTTTGAAAGAAGTCACCTTTTCGAAAGATCTATGAAATCTATATGGAGGATCTTCAGGGGGGAGAAAAAGAAGGCCAACAAGGGATCTTGGTAGATTCACCCACACTAACTCAGAAATGTTGGAAAACAGCATACACATCACCCCACTAGAAGTCAGGAATCAGCATTAATAAGGGAGCTGGGATCTAGCCTTGTGATGCGCTCATATGATTCCCACAATACTGTTTTTCATTTAAATCCAAACTGACAGTTGAAGAGATTTTCAGAAATTTATGCCCATAATAATCTTTTTAGTGTTTCATTGCATCTAGTGTGAGAATAATGTGATAGGAAATGAGAAAGAAAAAAATATGCATGGGAAGATTGTTTTGGGGGCCTTTGAGTCTATTGAGGCTGAAGACTAAAAAATAGTAGGGGATTTGGAATGACAGAATATTTGTTTTCATATCCTGCTCGGACACTTAATTAAAGCTATATGCTTATCAGAAAGTCACTTTGTCTCTAGGCCTTATCTATAAACTGGAAATAATGAAGACATCTGAGGTCATGGGGTTGACAGAAGGAACAAGTGAGATAATAGATATGAAATATATTCTTTAAAATGTAATATTCCATACAAAGGTTATTATTCTAGTTGTTTTACTTTTTTAAGCATTAACTGGGAATAGCACAGGTTTTCTAGCAGTTTCTACTAGTGAAAACACATTTCTAGTAGCTTTGTAAAATACTTTTTTTCCTGAAAAGTTATGATCATGTTGCTGCCATACTACTTTTGATAATCCCCTTGCCTGCAGGCTATCAAAATTCTATATTTAGCATCCAAGGAATTTTGCAACATTACATGAGATTAAAGACTGCCTTATCCACTCTTTCATCACCACTGTCCAGACCAGTCCCTGGCACATAGGTGGTTCTCAACAAACATTTGTTGATGAGTGAATTAACTAACAAAGCTATTTTTACCTCATTTCCCATCACTCTTCTTGATACACATCTCAGCTTCATTGAATTACATTCTCCTTATATGCATTCTGTATTTCCTCAGCTCCAAGTCTTTGTTTAAACTTACTCCTTCTACCTGGCATGCATTCCCACCATTCATTTTCATGTGTTCCAGTCTTAATTTAGAAGCCTTCACTTTTGTCCCAGTTAGTAGTATCTTCGTCCTTTGGGGTCACAGAGTATGGTATTTGTACTTCTCACATGATACTTGTAACATTTCATCTTGTGATATGCAAATTGAAGAATGTATTTTATTTCCCCAACCAAGCTACATTCTTAATGGATACATTGATGCATTTAACACAGTGCCTGCCACACTATTGTGCACAAAATTGATGCTCAATAAATATTTGTGGAATATATAAACAAAAGTCAAACAGAAGGCAGAAAGAATTATGCTTCCTTCTCACTGAATAAAAATTACAGGAAGTACTTCGGTATTTAAACCAGAATATGATTTCTTGAGAAAATAAGCCCACAGTTTGCTATTGAAAAATTAAGTCACCAGCACATTTTGAATTCAACACTCATATTAAAATGTCTTGGGAGCTTATATTTTCTAATTTAATGATTCAGTAGAGATGAAGGAAATATATATGATGCAAATTTGTTAAAAATTCAGCAACCTATATTAACTAAATCTAAATCTGCAAGCTGAAAGCCTCTCTATGATAATATTCTATTCAGTGACCTTTTATATTTATCCTTTGGAAACTATGCTTAGACTTAATAACCCAACTTTCTCATTATCATTTATTTTGACCTCAAGACTAATTTTGCAGCCTGCAGGGGAAAACTTTTCCTGCTAATTAGTTCTTCTTGGTTGTATTCCAAAAGAAATGACAAATTTCACCTTGTTTAAGAAACCTCCTGATACTGGTTTAAGCCAACTGAAGAAACCATGTATAAATTTTAAACTCACATATTTTTTCTCATGACAAAGAACCAAAAATTTTATCCAAACACTTCTCATTCCTTAATACCACTTAGCAACACACAACTTGGAATTCTGGTATTTAATTGTTAGCATAATGAAATATAGAAGTCATAAAATAATTTGGAGATCACATACTATTTTCAATAAATTAACTAGAGTCTGACTTTCATCCTTGATGTATTTCAAATAATTACTTTGTTACTAAAGTCTGCCTCTATTTCCACTGTCAGGTTGATTGATTATACACTATTGTCTTGTGCAATTAAGGCATATTTTAGTGAAGTTAAACAGTTTATTAATGGGACTATGAATGGCAATCCTCAGACATTTGTTTATCCTTCTAGAGGGACACAGAGGTACAATTAGTAATTCTGTTTTAATTCCAACTTCTCCACTTTTTCAAAATTCTTGGAGATGATTCAGCTTTCGAGAGTCACCCATTTTCAATAGTGACATTTTTATTGGACTATCAACAAGAGGCATACTTTTGTGTTGTCAGCATCACTCTCCCACATGTCCTTTTACTGTTGTTCTATTAAACATCTCAGATCAAGAAAGAAAATCAAGATTTTCCCTATTTTCCACTTATTGATGATTTATCAAAAGGCTATATTTGGCAAAGATAGCTTCAGATTTCAGTTTTGTCACTGACTCATGGGTTTTGGTTTTGCCAATATTCTCTTCAAAACCCATTGCTATAAGATATTTAATATCTCTCTATATATTTCTCATTTATAAGATGAGTATAACACATGTACTACCCTTAATTTATACCCCAAGACTTTGCAAAGCACAAATTTAGCCATGCTATCTGTGCTTAAGATTCACCAATGGCTTCCTGGGCCATTCCTGGGCTTTCTATGGGCCATTCCTGGGCTTTCTATAGGATGACGTCTGATCTGACCATACTGATCTCCACAGTATTTACATCTGCAAATTGAGGTACTCCAACTGGCCCAGACCAGCCCATGCCAATTGTTACCATGTCTTCTCAACTCTACATTTAGTGATGTGAAAACAGCCATGATAGGGGTATTTACATCAGAAAAATAAGCAACTAGATTGTGGTTTGTTAAATACTGAGCAGCACATCGTTGGGGTTAAACACTTTAACCACAGCAGCTCTGATTATAAACCTCCAATAATATCCCATCCAACTCAAAATGCAATGGCTTGGAATGCTGCCCTTCACCACTTCTCTAATTTCATCATTGCTTCTTCTAGCCACATTAGTCTATTTACTGTTTCTCAATAGACCAGGCAAATGCCCACTCAACAGCAACCTGACAACTCTTGCTTTTCATTCTACCTCAAGTACAGATCTTCACGTGGACTTCTTATCCTTCTAAGTCAAATCTCAAATGCTACCTCTTCAGAGAGCTCTTTCCTGATCAGTGCTGTAGCTCCCTTATGTAGCTTGTTTCTGTAAATCAGAGCAAAAAGTCCCCTCTTGGATGGGTTCATCCCTGCAGGCCCAAGCCTTGGAGAACAGGCAGTACCTTTGGAGGAAGCAAAAGGTGACCCTAACTCAAAGCAAATGCCACCTGACACAAGGCACTAAGCTGGCAAGCAGAGTTTAAACTCAGTGTCAGCTCTCACCTTCCCCTTCAGCTGAGCACCTGTGTATAGTGCCAGTCCACACAAGTGTACATGGGGCACTGTCCCTCACCAGCTTTTATCCATAGCCACAGACTCAGGTATCCTCTATCATGGCACCTTCTTTGTTTCCTTTGTATCATGTATCACAATTGTAATTACAGATTTAAGCTAACTGAAAAAGCTATGTATACTTTTTAAAACTAGCTTATTTTTCCTCATAAGAAAGAAACCAGTACTTTACCCAAACATTCCTCTTTATCACCATTTGCATGCTATGTCACTTCAATCTCCGACTCTTTGCAACCCTATGGACTGTAACCCACTAGGCTCCTCTGTCCATGGGGATTCTCCAGGCAAGAATACTGGAGTGGGTTGCCATGCCCTCCTCCAGGGGATCCTCCCAACCCAAGGATTGAACCCAGGTCTCCTCCATTGCAGGCAGATTCTTTAAGGTCTGATCCACCAGGGAAGTTCTTATCACCATTTATCAGCATACAATTTGGATCTCTGGTATTTCATTGTTAACATGATGAAATATTGAAGTAGTAAAATAATTTGGAAACCACATACTACTTTCACAGTATCTGACTTTGATTCTTGATTTATTTCCAGTACTTGGTTTATTACTAAAGTTTATCTCTATTGCCTCTGTCAGATTACACTTTTTGTTTATTAGTTTAGTTGTATAATAGCTTTCTCCTCTACTCACAGAATGTGACCTTCATGAAAGTAAAGACCATGTCTTTTTAATATTATATCTGCAGACCTTAGAAGAGCGTTCAACAAATGTTTATTGAATATCAAAAGAATGTTAAAACAATAGGCTTCTATGTAATATTTCATGTAAATGAAGACTTTTTTTCTGCCTAAAAGTAAAAAAACATTTTTTATTTATCAATTTCTATTCTAGTATAGTTGCTTTACAATGTTATTTTAGTTTCTACTGTAAAACAAGGCAAATCAGTTACACATATACATATATCTCCTCTCTTGGATTTCCTTCCCCTTTAGGTCACCACAGAATACCAAGTAGACATTCCTCTGCTATGTTACCTATTTTATGAAAGTGAAAGTGTTAGTCGCTCAGTCATGCCAGACTCTTTGCGACCATAGACTACTGCCCTCCAGGCTCCTCTGTCCATGGAATTCTCCAGGCGAGAATACTGGAGTGGGTTGCCATTCCCTTCTCCAGGGGATCTTCCCAACCCAGGGATCAAACCCAGGTCTTATACGTTGGAGGCAGATTCTTTATCACTGAGCCACCAGGGAAGTCTATTTTATACATAGTGGTATATTAGTAGTGTATATACGTCAATACCAATCTCCCAATTCATCCCACCTCCTCTTAACATTTTGGTACCCATACATTTGTTCTCTATATATGTATCTCTATTTCTGCTTTGCAAATAAGTTCATCTGTATCATTTTTTCTAGATTTCACATATAAGTAATATTATACAATGTTTGTTCTTCTCTTTCTGACTTACTTCAGTCTGTATGACAGTCTCTAGATCCATCCATGTTTCTACAAATGGCACAATTTTTCCTTTTTATGGTTGAGTAATATTCCAATGTATATATGTACCAGATCTTTTTTATCTTTTCCTATGTTGATGGACATTTAGGTTGCTTCCATGTCCTAGCTATTGTAAATAGTGCTGCAATGAACATTGGGGTGCATGTATCTTTTCGGATTATGGTTTTCTCTGGATATTTGCCCAGGAGTGGGATTGTTGGGTCATATGATAGCTCTATTTTTAGTTTTTTAAGGGATCTCCATACTATTCTCCATAGTAGTGCTTCAATTTATATCACCACCAACTGTGTAAGAGGTTTCCCTTTTCTCTACACCCTCTCCAGAATTTATTGTTGTAGATTTTTTTTTTATGATAGCCATTCTGACTAGTGTGAGGTGATACCTCATTGTAGTTTTGATTTGCATTTCTCTAACAATTAGTGATATTGAACATATTTTCATGTGTTTGTTGGCTATCTGTGTGTCTTCTTTGGAGAAATATCTATTTAGGTCTTCCACCCATTTTTTGATTGGGTTGTTGTTTGTTTTTTTTTAATATTGAGCTGCATAAGCTATATGATTATTTTAGAGATTAATCCCTTGTCAGTTGCTTCATTTGCAAATATTTTTCCCATCCTGAGGATTGTCTTTTCTATTCAATTAATCAACATATTCTTTGATTTCTACTTGCTTACCATGTCTTGATTCTGTCTCTTATACACATCTAGATGTGTATAAGAGACAAATATTGAGCTGCATAAGCTATATGATTATTTTAGAGATTAATCCCTTGTCAGTTGCTTCATTTGCAAATATTTTTCCCATCCTGAGGATTGTCTTTTCTCCTTGTTTATGGTTTCCTTTGCTGGGCAAAAGCTTTTAAGTTTAATTAGGTCCCATTTCTTTATTTTTGTTTTATTTTCATTACTCTTGGGGGTGGAGAAAAGTATAAAAACTTTTGAATTAGATTACTTCATGTCTTCCAATTCAGCCATTCTAGGATTTGATATTATTATCACTCTGAAACTTTCAGCAAAGGTAGCATAAGGAAATGTATGCAACAAAATTTCCAACTTCCTCCTCTATTTTTTGGAGGTGGAAGGTTAGAACTGAACTCCAGTTTATGTACTTTGAAAATATATTTTCCTCCATTTAGGCCTCAGTTTCCTCATCTGCCAAATGATGGGCTTGGACCAAACTGATCTTAAAAGAAAAAGTTCCACTTTTAATTTTTTTTAAGTCAAAAATATCCGCCCCCCCCAAAAAAAAAGTCTTGTGAGGAACCCTAGTATGTAAAACCAATTGAGGAGTTTCTGCTCTGGCTGAAGAGAGAGCAAGAGAATATCATTAAGTCCATAGAACACAGTATAAAAACTCTTGCACTAGACGCTCCTGAAAGTCTATGCCATCCCTAACATTCTATTCCTTTCTGATTTGTCTTTCACTAGATTCCAGGGCCAGTGGGGGTATATATGGCCAATGATGAGTTGAGAATTCATTCATTCAACAAATATTTGAGTGTCTTCTATATTCCAGGTACTATGAAAGACTGGGTAAACAACATATAAAAAAGCATAGAGCTTCTCAGAGCAAATTATGGATTTCGTAAGCCATTCTCTCAAGCCTTCTTCCATTCTCACTATACCCATCCCCATCTCCCCCAATAAAAGCAGACTGCATCTAAACATACAGAATAAAATGGAAAACCCTTAGGTACCTTAAGACCTAATGCTTTAGGACCATGATTTTTTTCATTACAGGAGTAACCTCTTCTGCTTAAACAAGTTCATTTGCCCAAACCTTTTCAACTATGAAATAAGTGACTTAAATATTACTCTGAGATAATAAACGGTAGTTTCCTCTGTAGCTCAGCATTGGAGTGAAGCCAATTGCTCATAAACTAAAAAACAGTAGCAAATCAACCAAGAAGTTCATTGGCTTACAAAGTCCATGCAGTGTACTTTCCATGAGTTAGTCAATAAAAATCCTAAAAAGTAATTGCCCAAACACCCAGGCTACCAATTTTGAGTAAGACTTGGTTAAAGATCCAATTTACCATCTAGGTTTTTACAAACAAGGAAACTAGACAGAATATAGGGTTAGCTATTTTGATGCCATGAAATAGACCAACAGTAGTCAGGTAAATTCTAGAGATGTTTTGAAGGTATGCTCAGCAAAACCTGATATTTTATTCTCTGTAGATGGCAGAGAGAAGGATGGGGTCAAGGATGAATCTGTTTTCTCACTTCTATGACTAGATAAATTAGATGGTACCTACTGCTGAGATACTTATGAGATATGCTTACATAGGGTAAGGACATGATTGAAGTAGAAGAAAATGATGAGGTTAGTTTAGACTTTAACTTTCCCATGAAACTTGAAAGTGAGGTACTCAATATCAAGGTGGGGGTCCATAGACATATTCTCAAGGATCTTTTATTTAATTTTTTTTATTCTGTTTTAACTGTGATGGTTAAAATTTTCTGTAAAAAGTTATAAAAATAAATAAGCATTTGTAATCAACTAGTGGAATGGAATTAATAATAAATGGTTCATTCAAGCCAAGTGAAGGCCAACTGATGTCATGGAATTCTATTATATATAATTTTTAAAGTTTCACCATCATTTAAAAAAAGAAGTATTGTGACATAATTGAGTCATCCCAGAGTATATAGTATAGGCATAGGCATGCTGAATTTAAAAAAAAAAATCTGTCCTTTAGCAGTCAACACCATATCCACAATGAAGGAAGTGACTTATTTTTAACAAAACAAGATTATCTGTCACATTCAGCTGTGATTTTATAATTTTTATTATATTTAATTTGAAATGTCATTTTAGATTTAGTTATAAGGAAAACACATAAGATTTATATCTTTGAAGAATTCTTATAAGAAAAATATAAAAATAATTAAACTCAACAAAGAAGAATAATCAAACTCAGTGCTTGGGCATCTGTACAAATTATCTTTCTTTTAAGAGAATAAACATATTTTTCAAGTTTTCAAAGCAACTGTGAGAAACACTGGGTTAAATCTCAAGACATATTTGAATTTAAGATACAGCTAGCTAGCTAGATGGATAGATACATATATATGCTGCTGCTGCTGCTAAGTCACTTCAGTTGTGTCCGACTCTGGATGACCCCATAGACGGCAGCCCATCAGGCTCCCCCATCCCTGGGATTCTCCAGGCAAGAACACTGGAGTAGGTTGCCATTTCCTTCTCCAATGCATGAAAGTGAAAAGTGAAAGTGAAGTCGCTCAGTTGTGTCTGACACCCAGCGACTCCATGGACTGCAGCCCACCAGGCTCCTCCGTCCATGGGATTTTCCAGGCAAGAGTACTGGAGTGGGGTGCCATTGCCATCTCTGACATATATAAGGGAATCAACTATCTATAGATTGAATTGAAAGCATGAGACTAGCACAGAGAATAAGTAGAGAACAAGAAAGAGCTTATGACAGAGCTTTGAGAACCATTAATATCTACAAGTGAAGCAAGAGTCAAGATTAGCCAGTAAAGGAGACAGAGGAGAAGCTGGAGAGGTAAGGGAACAACCAAGAAAAATGGTGAAATAAAAGGGACATATCAAGGAAGAGGTAATGAGAGGTCATATTAGAAGAGACTTAGAATTGAACATTGGATCTAGTTGAATTCTTCCCGTCCACAGATACGGGATTACTCATCCCCACCCACAACCCATTCCTACTTCCGGCATATATCCAATAGCTAACCAGCTAAACATGAAGCCTTAATTATTCCGCCCCACCCCCACCCCTACCCCAAGACCCTGCAAGCTTGAATGCTGGCTCTTTTAATGGGTTTTTGTCTTTTTGTAACCAAACCCAGTTCCACCTTCCTACCATGGCACCAGCCTGATGCTGACTCTTATCTCCCTGAGTTCTCATATCTGACTTCTCTGACATTCAGCTTGCTTTCCAATACTTTTACTATGGCCTAGTTTATAGATCTCCCCTATTCTGCATCAGTGGACCAATCTGGTTTGCTGGACTTAGGATGGGTCTTCATCCATTCGTCTAGTGCCAACCAGATATCAATTCCAACATCAATGTAACTTCATTTGATCATTATAGATCCCCTTATGACCTCTTTTTCAATCAAGATATTTCCATTCTACCTGAACTACTTTTCCTGCTTAACACACTGTCCACCGTTACCAACACTCTGTCACAACAATGAAAGAAGTCAATAATCAAACACCTTCATCAATATTCACAGTCAAATCTTCAGTTTCCTGTGGGTTCCTTACATTTTCTATTTTATTCCCTTCTGCATAAAGACCCACTTTTTACAGTACACTCTACTCCATGCCTTTAAATCTACTTTATTCCAATGCAGTAGCAAAGAGATGACTGTCACCTAAATTGCACTTTCCATTAAAAAAAATAAAGCACCTTTTAAAAGAGCACAAGATGACATATTTCAGCCCAGCCACTGCATTTACTGCAGAGTTTGTTTATAAAATTCACCATAGAATTTTAAGACTATATGCATGGCTTATTCATGGGTCATTAGGGCACACTCTGCAGGCTTCAGCAAGGTGATTTTGTAAAAATCTACACAAGTTAATGAATTCAAGTTTAATTAAACCGTTAATTGCCTTCAGTGAGAAACTGTGTGCTGTTACTTTCTAATACAATTACCAGAAATCACAGTAGAGGAAGCTCTGGGAAATTGGAAGGGCAAGTATATACAAGATAGGAATGCTCATTCCTTTTGGATTCACCTCTTGTTAACCTTCAGCATTGTCCCCACAGGATTCTGACTTGGCTTTGGGAATATCACTTGCTGGGAAATTGCACTGGAGTGAATTGAATTCCAAATTATAAAAAACACTCACAAGGCCATTCCCATCTCTATCAGACACACTTCAGAGGGCTCCAAACTTGGGCAGAGCCTTAAATTCCCAATAGTGAGTCATGCTTATCATGTTAAGTACCAAGAAAAGTTTATACACAAGTCAGAAGACCCGGGTTTCAGTCCTGGCTTTTTCATATGTTGGAAAAGGAAAAGCCAGGTTTCCTTTCTAAGGAGCTATTTTCTCCTTTGTATATGGGGCGTAGATCCATATTCTGCCTACCTGCTGGTATCCGTGAGGGTCAAACGAAATCACATCCATCCCTTCAGGGAGAGGCAGCTCACCACCAGCCAAACTGCAAGGCTATGGGTCTCCCGATACTAAGTTGTTTCTGTGGCTAGTCACATGTGCAACTATGTAGGTCAAGGCGACCACAGCATGACTGCTGTGTAAGTGCTCACTCCCTGAGGAAGTGTTACTAGCTTGGCTTGTTTACTGCTTGCTACAATGTTTGCTTCTTATTCAAAATGTGATGAGTCCTTGGCCGTGATTTCCTCAGCTATGGTGCAGTGGAACCTACCATGTACCTAGCATCTCTCTGGGCCTCTCATATTACCCTGAGGGACTCAGAAGCATGGGAAACTGGACAACTACGCTGATGTTTACCTTGTTTGTTAAGCTGTAAGAACAAACTGTTTTGCTTTCATTCATTAAGTCCCATTATCTACTTTCAACTCTTCTAGGATCGTAACAAGTTTATTCCTTGACCATCATCTATGAGTTGGGGTTCTTCCCTTCAATCCTCAACCCTCAGATCTTCTTTCTCATATGGAACCATAGCTTGTTATCATGTATGTGCTAAAGATCCCAAATGTACAACTTCAGCTCTATTGACTATGTTTCTAGACCTCATACCATCTCCCTACAGAAGAGCTCCCATGAGTAACCTCAAGTTATAACAGATAACTTCAAATCTACCTGCCTACCCCTAGGCTTAGTACTTCCTTCACCCCCTATTCAGATCTGTTCTTCCCCTTTGCCTATCTTGGTTAATAGAACCACTCACTGTATAATGTTCCAGTTAAAAACCACGCATCATTCTCAAGAACTCCTTTCTCCTCATCAATCTCCCAAAACACATGCATTCAATTAATCAACATATTCTTTGATTTCTACTTGCTTACCATGTCTTGATTCCATTACCTCTCCTCCATCCCTACTGCCACTGCTCTAATGTCATCATCTTTGCCTAAATGTACCTTCTTTCTTTCCCCAACATATGAAAATTTTATTCTTGTTTCAGGAATTTACATTTGCTTGTCTCTCTGCTTGTTGAAACTGTATAATTTATCATCAGTATCTGGCTTCTACTCATCTCACCAACATCATCTTTTGCCATCAGTCCAACATTATAACCTTATGCCCCCATGATAAGAAAAAAATGCAATTAATTTCTGGCTTCTAAACTTGGAATGCTCTTTTACTCTTCCTTAGATACATCTAAGGAAGATGTGATGTTGGAGAAGACTTTTGAGAGTCCCATGGACAGCAAGGAGTTCCAACCAGTCCATCCTAAAGGAAATCAGTCCTGAATATTCATTGGAAAGACTGGTGCTGAAGCTGAAACTCCAATACTTTGGCTACCTGATGCAAAGAGCTGACTTATAGGAAAAAACCCTGATGCTGGGAAAGATTGAAGGCAGGAGAAGGGAACGACAGAGGATGAGATGGTTGGATGGCATCACCAACTTGATGGACATGAGTTTGAGTAAGCTCTGGGAGCTGGTGATGGACAGGGAAGCCTGGCATACTGCAGTCCATGGGGTCTCAAAAGCTGGACATGACTGAGTGACTGAACTGAACTGAAGATGGTATATAGATGGTATATAAGACCTTCCTTTTGCTACATAAGATGTACCATAGATGATACACCCAGATCCTTCTTCAAGGAAGTACTTCTTGCCTCAACTGATGGGAATTCTATCAGTGGACAGCCCTCAAGGGGCAGATCTTTGAAGGACTGCCTCAGCTGCAGAGGGCTAGGTCACACCCTTGTTTGCCCAAGGTCACACCCTTTCCCAAGGGCAATTCACATATAATGACCAATGCAGGAGCAAGAAGACATGGACTTTTTGGCCAAAATGGGACAAGTCACAATGCTGTAAAACCATCTCAGCTTCTGAGGTCCTTGTGGTATCCTCCAAGACCTATATCATGCGTGGACTTCTCCCTTTGATCAGTCCTGCTTCTTCTCCTTCCTTTCATAAGTACTGAACCCAAGGGTACTCCTTAATAACTAGCCTGCACACTAAACTCCAACTCAGAGTTTGATTCCCAGGAAAACCAAGCTATGACACCATCCCACAAGCTATTTCTTCTTTGGGACAACATGCTCCTCTATTTATCCACATAGTGAAGACCTAATGAGACTTTAAGAATCAAATGAAGCATCACCTTTTTAGTGACACCTTCCTTGAACTTCCTTCTTTACTGCCACCCCACCACTGGTATTCATAATTACATAATCCTTCTTTTGTGCTACTACTATGTTTTATAGTAGATTCTATTAGTGTGCTCATCACAGATGATTATATAATTCATTCAGCTGTCTGTGTCTCTTAATTACACCTGTACTCCTTCATGTGAGGCTCTATATACCTGTCTTTATATCTCCATCATCTGGCACAGTTACTGGCATGTAATTAGGGCAGAATAAATACTCATAATATTTCAGTGAAAAATTAGGGAATATTTCAGGTAGACTGGATATGGATTTTATGTGGATATTGTATTTAAAAAGTCACCACACCCACATGTAAATCAATTAAGTTAGAACACACTCTCACACCATACACAAAAGTTATGACAAACTCAAGATGGCTTAAAAACTTAAACATATGACATGATACCATGAAGCTCCTAGAAGAGAACATAGGCAAAACATTCTCTGACACAAATCATACAAATGTGTTCCTAGGTCAGTCTTCCTGGAACAAAATATGTTCAAATGATGCCACAAGGGCTTAATCTCCAAAATATATGAACGGTTCATACAACTTGACAACAACAAAGATACAACCCAATAGAAAAATGGGCAAAAAACCGAAACACACATTTCTCCAAAGAAGACGTACAGATGGCCAACAGGTACATGAAAAGATGTTCAACATTGCTAATAATTAGGGAAATGCAAATCAACACTACAATGAGCGATCACCTCACACCAGTCAGAATGGCCATCATCAAAAAATCTACAAATATCAAATGCTGGAGAAGGCATGGAGAAAAGGGAACCCTCCTACACTGTGGGAATGTAAATTGGTGCAGTCACTATGCAGAACAGTATGGAAGTTCCTTAACAAACTAAACATAGAGTTGCCATATGATCCAACAACCCCACTCCTGAGCATATATCTGGACAAAACTATAATTCAAAATTTATTTTTTTTTAATTTTTAAAAATTATAACTGAACTCCATATATTCACCCCAATGTTCACAGCAGCACTATTCACGATAGCCAAGA
>SJYX01011847.1:18752-33637 GCA_006410675.1 Oreotragus oreotragus
CTCCAATATTTTGGCCACCTGATGTGAAGAGCTGACTCATTGGAAAAGACCCTGATGCTGGAAAAGATTGAAGGCAGGAGGAGAAGGGGACGACAGAGGATGAGATGGTTAGATGGCATCACTGACTCAATGGACATGAATTTGGGTAAACTCTGGGAGTTGGTGATGGACAGGGGGACCTGCTGTGCTGCGGTTCATGGGGTCGCAAAGAGTCAGACACGACTGAGCAACTGAACCGAACTTAACTGAATGGTAACATGTTATATAGTTTTACCTGGTAGAATTCTGCATCTAGTTAAAAATAATTTAGTCTAATATCAACATGATTATCTGCTGCATTGATGGTAGTTTAGAAGGAAGAGAAACTGGAGGCAGAAAGTCTGGTTAAAGTATTGTTCATTAATTTATGTATTTTTAAAACATATATTTAGGTGAGAAATGACTGCCTGACCTAAGGCAATGGCAGATGGGTGAGAAACAAGGTTTTACATAGTAGAGATTTCTTAAGTGGAATTGGAGAACTTAGTGACATTAAATATAGGAGGTGAAGAAGAGGAATGAATTGAAAAAAAAATACCTTAAATTGTCTTGCAGAATATCTGAGGAGGAGAAATTAATCAGAGTTCTTCTCTGCCAAGACATTGGAGTCAAGAACTGAACATCCAGAGGAAAAAAATTAGATTTATATGGCTATACCTAATCAGGTGTTTATTGATGATAAATGTTATTTTTCTCTTTATAGAGAAATCAAAATACCACAACAGTAGGATCTTACATTTTCCTCCACCAAGCTTAAGTTATTTATTCATTCAGCTAATACATATTTATTGAACCCTGCCTACCATGTGCCAGGCACTGGGCCAGGCAACAAGGATAGAGTATTGAAAAAGACAGATTCATTCCCTGCCATCATAGAGCTGAATTTTACCTAATAAATAATCTGACCAATTTATATTCCAGTGGCTCTCTGTTCTATGCATTTTAATTCTGAGAAATTCCTATCAGTGTAGACTGTAAATATTTGTCATCCTTTTAAATGATAAAGCTACTAGGAGAGATATATGCATTGCCAGTACTTATTTTCAATATCACTTAATATCTAGTCTTCTTTATAGTAACAAAACATCTATTTAAAGAAGCTTTTCAAACTGCAAGCAACCAACCAAATTATCCAGATTAAATACAGATTAGGCACTGTCAGCATGCAGGTTACTTTTTCAGTTAAGATCAATGATGGCCATTAGCTCAGTTGGTAAAGAACCTGCCTGCAAAGCAGGAGACAACAGATCAATTCCTGGGTCAGGAAGATCCACTGGAGAAGGGATAGGCTACCCACTCCAGTATTCTGGCCTGGAGAATTCCATGAGCTCTATAGTCCATGGGTTCACAAAGAGTCAGATACAACTAAGCGACTTTCACTTCTCTTTAGGGAAGAGTTTCCAGAGTCTCCACAATTACCATCTCTGGCTGTTGGTTTAACATAATTCTGAGCATGTAGGAAAGGTAAAATGGACAATACAGGTGAAACAAAGCACAGTGTGTCTATTTCATAGCTCCATATTCTGTGGTTTCTGGGAACTGGTTATTGTGGCCTCAAGAAAGGACTGTGGTCGTGGTTTGCCAGCCCTGTCTCTGGCCATGCAGTTGCAACCCTGTGGCCCCTGCAGGGCTTTTTTAAAGTAGTGAGCTCACCACACTACTGTTACTGTCCAGCCTGGAAAGGTGGCTATCAGAAAATAAAGGCACCTGACTTCTCTCATCATCAGAATCAAAGAGCAAACAAAAAATTGTTCATTTAATCTCTGCTCCACACATTGTGATAACATGAATGCCCTCATTGGCATGTTGGTTTCCTTTGTGAAATTTAAATCTCTATAAAATGATGGATGGATCTTTAACAAATCAGTAAACTAATTGTCCCTGAGGAGTCATGAAATATCTTTCTGTGGCATACATCTTGCCCTTGGAGTCGGGTCAATGTGGCTCTATGCTGTTTTAAAAGCAGAATGGAAGCCTTTCAGGATACAGTGCCTACGAAGCAGAATAATGAATGTTTAGCTTTCTTACATGAGCCAGAGCGACCATTTAAAACCACAAGTTTGTAAAATAGGAAAATCCATGTGATAGGTAATGCCCTACTCCCTGTCAGATGTCCTTCTTGGAGCTTCAGATGCATTACCTAACTTGATACCCAGAACAATCTTCTGAGACAACTATGATTATCTCTGCTTTTTAAAATTAGGAAATCAGTGTTACAAGTGCTTACGTCTCTTGTCCAAAGTTTGCCAGCTAGTTACTGTGAGGCAGGATTCAAGCTTATGTCCTACTCTAGGGTCCACATCCTAAGCCACAGTGCTCCTTTCATTTGCAGATGCTTACTGTGTTCCTCCTAAGCCCCATATGCTCTCCACCCATCACCTTGGATTGAAAACTGTGCAAGTATCCTATATTTCCTGACATTGAAGAACTTATTCCCTCCTGAATCATTCCCACATCCATTTGCTAGGGAGGGCAGAGCACAAAAACCAGGAACAACATGGCTTCTGGAGCAGTTGTACCAGGCCTCATGCCTGGACTACCTCCATATTCTTTATTATGTGAAAAAATAAAGCCCTTAAGTGGCATGACCTGTGTGAGGGTTTTGAGTTTGGTTTTGTTTTTCCTTACATTCAGCCAAATGCAATCAATGCAGCAACATGAAAGCATCCAATAAACTGTCCAGAACCACCGGAGATTTTCCTAGAAAACATACACACACACACACACACATGTACACTTACACAAATATGCATATATTCACATACTCTTGCATGCAACTATATACACACATTCCACAATCACATGCACACTTTCAAAAAGATGCACACATGTGTACATTGAACACTCATGTACTCATGCACACTTACATGCACCTGAACACACACACCTAAAGCTATAATATGTACACACATGGTTACATGCATATATGTTTACATACTCAGACATGCACAGATATTCACACATACACTCATACATATTTTCCTCTAAAAGCATATAGTGAAAAAATTAAGGGTCTTGATCAGATGTTGGCCCAGGTCCTGGCTGTGCCAGTAACTAATCATATGACCTTTCTGACTCTCAAACTGCTCATATTATTACAAGCCCTGACTCATCACACCGCAGTAACATGCAAAGATAGAAAGGCATCTTGAGAAAGGCTCTCTAAAGCCTGAAGAGCTCTACTCAATCATGTAATTGTATATAATAAGGTCAGCTTTTCAAGAGACTGGTTTTTCTTTACAAAACCATTCAGTGTGATTGGGACATCTGGTAATACCTTTCATAGATTAAAAAAAAAAAAATTCAAGGCACAGAGACTTTTAACTTAACCCAACTGTGAAGCACACATTATGGAATTTGTGTTCTAACCCTGTTCTCTTACCCTTGGGAATCTTCCTATAAGCATCATCACAGTGTTATACTATGCCTTCTGGAGCTACCACGCTGACGCCATAAAAGATACTGCACTCAGATGGCAACTTAAGCTTAACCAGTTTTAGCTTTTAAAAAATTGGGTTAAGACTCTAAGTGGAAATACTTAACTGCGGATGTGGCTCAGAGGACCACAGAGCCCTATACTATAACTCTGCTTCTTTTGAAAGCCAAAAAAATAATGAAATAAGGAAAAAAGTATGAAAAATGCACTGTTGGAGAATATAAACTTATACTGCCCATATGTTTGAATTTGAAGGTACACTACCTTGAGAAGGCTCAGAGTTGCAAAGCACAAGAAATTTATTGCTTGGTTCTCTTGCTCAGAATAGTGTTCATTCCATTTTAAATGTCACCAAAGTGCATTTATGTCAAAAGAAATATACCTAATCAAACTGACAATGACTCAGTCATCAGCACTGGGCAGAAATTATTCTAAGAAGTATCTGCCACACAAATTGATGGGGAACTTAACAGAGATGATATCTCATGTCTCATCAGACATCACGGTACTTTCTCAAAGACAAAAATGTACCTATAAAAAAACCCTGCAAGTTCTTTTAAGGTTATATGAATGAACCCGCTATCTAGAACAGATTTTGCTTGCAATTTGTAGTGAGAGGGTCCAAATATTCTTTTATTTCCCACTGTGATGGTCAATTTTATATATCATCTTGACTAAGCATAGGGTACCCACATATTTAAACATTTTTTGGTTGTGTCTTTGATGGTGTTTCTGGATGAGATTAACATTTGATTTGGTAGACTGACTAAAGCAGATTATCCTCCCCAGTGTGGGTGGGTCTCATCCAATACATTAAGGGCCTGAATAGAAAAAAAAAAAAACAAGTGAAAGAGGATTCTCTATATCTACCTTATAGTGTCCAAGCTGGATATAGGCCTTTAGAATCATACCCTCCATACCATTGGCTCTCCAAAGTCTCAGTTCAGTTCAATCATTCAGTTGGGTCTGACTCTTGCAACTCCTTGGACTGTAGCATGCCAGGCTTCCCTGATCACCAACTCCCAGAGCTTGCTCAAACTCATGTCCATCAAGTCGGTGATGCCATCCAACCATCTTATCCTCTGTCGTCCCCTTCTCCTCCTGCCTTCAATCTTTCCCAACATGAGGGTATTTTCCAATGAGTAAGTTTTTTGCATCAGGTGGCCAAAGTATTAGAGGTTAAGCTTCAGTATCAGTCCTTCCAATGAATATTAAGGATTGATTTCCTTTAGGATTGACTGCTTTGATCTCCTTGCAGTCCAAAGGACTCTCAAGAGTCTTCAACACCACAGTTCAAAAGCCTCAATTCTTCAGCACTCAGCTTTCTTTATGGTTCAACTCTCACATTCGTACATGACACTGGAAAAACCATAGCTTTGACTAGACAGACTTTTGTTGGCAAAGTAATGTCTCTGTTTTTTAATATGCTGTCTAGGTTGGTCATAGCATTTCTTCCATGGAGCAACCGTCTTTTTTCATAGATGCATCACCATCTGCAGTGACTTTGGAGCCCAAAAAAATAAAGTCAGTCACTATTTCCATTGTTTCATGTTTATTTGCCATGAAGTAATGGGACCGGATGCCATGATCTTCATTTTTTGAATGCTCAGTTTTAAGCCAGCTTTTTTACTCTCCTCTTTCAATTTCATCAGGAGGCTCTGCAGTTCCTCTTCACTTTCTGCCATAAGGGTGGTGTCATCTGCATATCTGAGGTTATTTATATTTCTCCCAGCAATCTTGATTCCAGCTTGTGCTTCATCCAGCCTGGCATTTTGCATGATGTACTCTGCATATAAGTTCAACAAGCAAGGAGACAATATACAGCCTTGATGTACTCCTTTCCCAATTTGGAACCAGTCTGTTGTTTCATGTCCAGTTCTAACTGTTGCTTTTTGACCTGGATACAGATTTCTCAGGAGGCAAGTAAGGTGGTCTGGTATTCCCACCTCTTGAAGAATTTTCCACAATTTGTTGTGATCCACACAGTCAAAGGCTTTGGTGTAGCCAGTAAAACAGAAATTGATGTTTTTCTGGAACTCTCTAGCTTTTTCTATGATCCAACAGATGTTGGCAATTTGATCTCTGGTTCCTCTGCCTTTTCTAAATCCAGCTTGAACATCTGGAAATTCACAGTTCACATACTGTTGAAGCCTGGCTTGGAGATTTTTGAGCATTACTTTGCTGGTGTATGAGATGCAGCTTGAAAATTCTTTGGCATTGCCTTTCTTTGGGATTGGAATGAAAACTGACCTTTTCCAGTCCTGTGGCCATTGCTGAGTTTTCCAAATTTGCTGGCATATTGAGTGCAGCACTTTCACAGCATCATCTTTCAGGATTTGAAATAGCTCAATTGGAATTCCAACACCTCCACTAGCTTTGTTCATAGTGATGCTTCCTAAGGCCAACGTCTGACCTCTCCTATTGGTTTTCTTTCTCTGGAGAACTCTTGACTAATACATGGATCATTGCAAAGTTGTCTTATCGCCATTCAAATGCAAATCATTACCATTTAAGAAGACAGAAAATAGAAGACATAGCTACAGATGTTCAAGATGAAGAATAGGAAAACAAAGTTCATTGAAAAAGCAGGACAGTTTTAAGTAATTCTGGAAATAAATCCCACACTCTTTGGAAGCCAATTCATTCATAAGAAAGAAAGAAAATAGGTACAGAAACAAAATATGGGTCAGCTAAGAGCAAGAGCAAGTATTTTTACAGTACTTTAAAGGAGTTGGTGATGGACAGGGTATCCTGGCTTGCTGCAGTCCATGGGGTCACAAAGAGTCAAACGAGTCTGAGTGCCTGAACTGAACTGACTGAAAGTTCACAGAGTACTTTTGTCTATACCATTTCATTTAATTCTCAGAATGCTATAAAACAAGAAAAACAAGCATTATCTTCACTTTTTAGATAGCAACTAGACTCAGAGTTGCTGGCTAGTCCAGGACTCCAAAGAGTCTTAAAAGCAAATAAATGGAGCAGGAAAGTATATACAAGCTACAGGAAACAAAGCATGTTCTCTATAATGTTTTTCTACCTTCAACATTCAATTCCAAAGTATTTAGAACACTGATTTTCTAATTTGGCTACACACTGGAATCACGTATGGAGTTCTTTAAAAAAAAAAACAAAAAACTGATGCCTGAATTCTACTCCCAGTGATTCATACTTGGTCTGGGTATAGCTGGGACATCATAATTTTTGGAATTAATTTTTGACCTATAAATTGCAGTGGCTTAGGAGTCGTTGGCCTATAACACCACACCAGGCCTTAGAAGTAAGATCTTTATCATCTCTGATATTGAGTTAAAGATGCAGCCATTTTTTAACGTTCAGAGAAAATCCAAAGAACTGAAATTTTCCTTCCTTAAAGGAATGATATGTGTTTGGCATTATGGGAAATCAGACATGAGTCTTATCTCAGAGGATTTACAGACTATGATCTGGACTCTGAAAGATAAATCAAAGCACCAGGCCAAGGGTAGGACATTTGAGATGTGTGGGGTAGGGATCACAAAAGCTTTGGAAAGAAAACAAGAGGGAGAGGAAAGGGAGAGTAATCTGATCAGGTTCAAGCCACAGGGTGGCGCCATGGAGCAAGAAAAGATTAGGCTAGAGGGTTAGGTTCATCTGTTCATTTATTTTAAGAGGTTCATATGAAAAAAAGCTCACACTCTTCAAGGATCTACTTAATATAGAGAGCTCAATGCTTGGTTCCAATTCCCCCAAATCCTTGTTTATAGGTTTTGGAGTATCAGTGTAAAAGAAAAAAGTGATCTGTGTTTAAAATCTTATACAAGAAAAATTAGATTTAAAGATCAACACAAGTTCTATATTTTAAAATATTGATTAAAAATAAGATAAAATAGAAGTGGTGAAGAAAATAAAATACCTGAGGGATTACACTGAACTAGAATCTTGCACTAGGCTTGCACAATTTTATTAAAACATTTATAAATTTTCCCATCTTAAAACTGTGTCTACNAAAAATTAGATTTAAAGATCAACACAAGTTCTATATTTTAAAATATTGATTAAAAATAAGATAAAATAGAAGTGGTGAAGAAAATAAAATACCTGAGGGATTACACTGAACTAGAATCTTGCACTAGGCTTGCACAATTTTATTAAAACACTTATAAATTTTCCCATCTTAAAACTGTGTCTACAAAACAAAGACAATAAAGGAAACAGTTACTTGATTAAGCACAATAAAAATGCATTAACATTAGACACCCACAATCACAAAGCACGCATGGGTATCTGTTCTCTTCCTCCCATCATCCCCCCTTCAAAGGAGAAGAAATAGCTACTTTTTTTTTTTTCTTAAAATCTTGGTGCAAGAAAGACATTTCTAAGCAGAACACTAAAGAAAAAAAATTAAAGAAAAAGATTAATAGATTTGGCTATCTGAAAATATAAAGCTCACACATGACAAAAATCATTCAAAAAAAGAAGGCAAATGATAAAGTATGATAAATGATAAAATATCAATATTTATAAAATATTGTGTATAAAGAGTATCTTTAGTAGAAAAAAAGCTTTTACAAATCAAGAAAAGAAAAATGACAACTCCCTCCCCACCCCCCAAAATACAGNAAAAGAAGGCAAATGATAAAGTATGATAAATGATAAAATATCAATATTTATAAAATATTGTGTATAAAGAGTATCTTTAGTAGACAAAAAGCTTTTACAAATCAAGAAAAGAAAAATGACAACTCCCACCCCACCCCCCAAAATACAGGCAAATTGATCAAATAGACAAGTCACAAGAAAACATGTACTTATCCAATAAACACCATAGAAAATATTCTACCTCATCAGTACTTTGGGAATATAATTAAATTAAAATAATGAAATAGGTTCATCTATCAAAACTTCAAAGTTATAAAACATAAGGATAAACTCCATGCAGGCAGTATATTGAGATGGTCCTCTCGTGGGCTCCTGGTGGCACCATAAACTGCACATTTCCTATAGAGTAACTTGGCCACATATATCATATAACAGGCAAAATGTTCAGATGCTATCAATTTATCATAAGAAAATAGGCTAAGATTTGTAAAGATCTACATTAAAAGAAGTGCATCACATTATAACAGGGAATTGGTGAAATAAATTATGATGCCTATTAATGAAATGTAATTCAACCACTAAAAATCACTTCTCTAGTAATATTTAATGGTATAAAAAATGTTCAAAATGTAATGCTAAGTGACTAAAGCATACCAAGCATAAACGTAAATCTGTCTTTCTTTATTCTCTCTTGTCTCCTTCTCCCCTCTCCTCCCCTCCCTTTCCTCCTCTTCCTCTTCTTTCTGCCCCTGCCCCCAACACAGTAACAACTACAAGGAAATACCCCAAAATGCCCACTGTGGTTATCCACTGGTGGTAGGATTATTTTTATTTTCTTTGTTTCCTACAATTCTCTGTTCTCTGAAATGAACTTGTATGGCTCACTAATCAGAAAAACACTATCATATGACTCAAAGAACAGGGAGACTCAACATCTTGGTGCATTTTCCACATTGCTTTACTTTTTGGATTCCGATTGTTAAATAGGAAGGGAACACAGGAATGGTGAACTAAATGGGCTCATTTTGAAGACAAGGATAAGAGAGGCTCATGGAGAAGGTTCTCACCCAGAATCATATAGTAAATGGTCAATGGAGTTAGAACAAGAATCCAGGTGTTCTTGCCTGCTACTTTGGTTGTATTTTTAGTATACCACATATTCATATTCATTTATATTCCTTCTTTCTGGGGATATGATTCTAAATACTTGACTCTTTTCAGATTAGAATAGAACCATCTTTGAAATAAAAGTACTATCATAGATATTTCCATTTTCCAGGTTATCTTAATTTTAAATCCATTAAGCTATTTAGCTTCTACTATGTTCAGAATGCTGCTATATGCCATTAAAAATAGGAAATGAAATAAGACCTCATCTCTATCTTTGAGAAACTTTTCCTCTAGTAAAGGAAGCAGACATGTTAAGAACCAATGTAGAGCAGAACCAAACAAGTGCTGTAGAAGCACAGGCAAGGGGTATTCCATGCCTTGGAGTCCATCACTTNTGAAATTGAAAGACTCTTGTTCCTTGGAAGGAAAGATATGACCAACCTAGACAGCATATTAAAAGGCAGAGACATTACTTTGCAAACAAAGGTCTGTCTAGTCAAGGCTGTGGTTTTTTCAGTAGTCATGTATGGATGTGAGAGTTGGACTATACAGAAAGCTGAGTGCCAAAGAATTGATGCTTTTGAACTGTGGTGTCAGAGAAGACTCTTGAGAGTCCCTTGGACTGCAAGGAGATCCAACCAGTCGATTCTAAAGGAAATCAGTCCTGAATATTCACTGGAAGGACTGATGCTGAAGCTGAAACTCTAATACTTTGGCCACCTGATGCAAAGAGCTGACTCATTGGAAAAGACCCTGATGCTGGGAAATACTGAAGGCAGGAGGAGAAGGGGATGACAGAGGATGAGATGGTTGGATGGCATCACTGACTCAGTGGACATGAGTTTGGGTAAACCCTGGGAGTTGGTGATGGACAGGGAGGCTGGTGTGCTGTAGTCCATGGGGTTGCAAAGAGTCGTACATGACTGAGCAACTGAACTGAACTGAATAAGGGAAAGATTGGGGAGTCTAAATTCTTTCCCAAGCCCCAGCATTGCACCATCTCAGAGCAACCTCTGTGTGTGACAGGAGCAGTAGAGCACAGTGTAAAGCTCAAAGCTTTGAGATTTTCCTCAGGTGCCCCAACTTAGTAGCTATATGTTTTTGGGTAAGTCACCTCATTGAGCCATAGGTCCTTCAACTGTAAAATCAGCCTGAGATAGAACCTATTTATAAGTATGTTTCTTTATTTAAATGGAGTGATCCTTATCAACTATTTTCAGGTACATATTTTATAAATAATAATTGCTATGGTTTCAATTGTCTGACCAGTTCACATACTGAAATCTTAATCCCCAGTACTTCAGACTGTGACCTTATTTGGAGACATAAAGACTTTCTTTGGTCTTTACAAAGGTAAAAAGTTAAAATAAGGTCACCAATATTACTGGTGACCATAAAATAAGGGTAAAAGTGAAGACAAGGAGAATGTATACAGAGAGCACACCATGTTCACAGACAGGAAGAAGAGCATGTGAACATACCTGCAAGCCAAGGAGAGAGGCCTGGAGCAGATCCTTCACTCACAGCCCTCAGCAGGAACCAACCCTGCTGACACAACTTGATTTCACACTTCTGTCCTCCAGAAATGCAACACAATAAATTTTGGTTAAGCCATCCAGACTGTGGTCCTTTGTTAGAGAAGCCCTAGCAAACTATTCCAATAATAATTTATAATAAAAGCTGACTGCACATATACATCTCTTTCTGGTCAGCACCATTGCTTGAGGATCTCAGAAAATAGGGTACATATAAATAATTATAGCCTACCTGGAAGGTCAGGGTACCCATGTCTATTTCAAGTTATAGGCAGTAAACGAAAAATAATAAATAGGATAACTATATAATTTATCACCCACTTTGGGGTAATTTTGAGGATGAAAACACACATAAATAGACTCAATCATCAGTAAGCATGAAAACAGGACAAACCAGAACTTATGGTGTCTTTAAACATGAAAAACAAGGATGTTACCCACCCCTAAACTACATCAACCAAGTCCACTATCAGAAGGTTCACTAGTTCCACTAGAGAAATCTAGTTAATTTAACTACAGCTATCAATTAGCTTGCAAAAATAATGAGTTAAGGGCAGAAGAAAATAAGCCCAAGTTAATTATCTCCATGTAATTAACTTTGACATCTTGTTCATTTCCAAAATATCCTGAGGCTGACAGATCTTAAGTTCAGAGTTTTGGGCAAGTTTCTATACAGAGATTAGTGTATATCCAGTGAGGATATTTTACTTTCTGATTCTCTAACTTACAATGGGAGAACAAGACAGGGAGGTACTCAGTATAATACATATTCCTTCACTAACACCACAATGTGTAAAATACCAGTAAAGCCTCTCTGCTTTTCCTTAGGCCTTCCCATAGCATATAGATAGAAGAAAGAACAGGAGAAACCAAAAACGTGTGCTTGGCCTATCTTTCGGGCTGTTCTCTGATCGTAACTCTGGCATGCTTGGGTTTCCATACAATGGGAAGAATGGTGGTGGTTTAGTCTCTAAGTCATGTCCAACTCTTCGCAACCCCATGGACTAGAGCCTGCCAGGCTCTTCTGTCCATGGAATTCTCCAGGCAAGAATACTGGTAGGTTGCCATTTCCTTCTCCAACAGATAAATATTGTTGGTTGTTAATTCCTGCCTCAAATTCCTGCTATTTGCTTTCCACAATCCCTTTCAAGCAGAGTCACAATTGAACCTTACCTACAGGTTTAATCCTACATTAATCCCTGGTCCAATCTAAGCCAAGCCAATGTGTGGTGACAGCCTCAAGCCTGTTCACTGGTGGAATTTGAAAAGTGATCTCGTCAGTTCAGGGCTCAGTGTGCCAGGGATGAGCCTTCACATCTGTATGCCTCAATCATTACGAGCAGAACTCTCTCATTTTCTCTGCCAAGCAGTAAACTGTGATGCTGGTCCTCTGAATTTGCCTGCTCTACTGAATGCTGAGCATCCCTCCTCCACTAACCCTCTTCCCAGTACTTCTCTAAGGCCCACTGCTGATAAGTCAAGACCATCTTCCTTCCTACTGGATTCTTATTACCACTTAAAATCCCCCACTCCAATGGTTTATTCACCAGATAGGGCTCCCATAAAAAGCAACAGTGTTAGGCTCAATTTAGTTCAGTCGCTCAGTCATGTCTGACTCTTTGTGACCCCATGGATGGAGGCACATCAGGCTTCCCTGTCCATCACCAACTCCTGGAACTTGCTAGGCTCAGATGTTGACAAAAGCCCAAGGAAGCCATGCCCTGTGGGCAACTCTGCAACTGAATTGGTCATACCCTCCCCAGACTATATCTCGACTCATAACACCTTCCTCTACTTCCTTACCACCCAACGATGCTAATGTTCCAATATGTCTCATCCCTAAGCACCCAAATAATGACATCCACTCTGCCAGCCTCACATAGCTGTTACAGGCATTAACTGAACAGTAAAAATGAAAATGATGCAAAACCTGTAAAGATGTATTCAAATGTGAGTATTTCATCTTATTGTTTACAAATAGTTGTTAAAGGCACTTTCCTCTCAAGAGCCTTCAGAGACCAGCTGTATGCTCAGATGACTGTGAACTTTATCACTTTTTTTAGCACCTATCTGATCGGTAATATCTTTCCAGAAAAGACTGAGTTCTCTGTATGTTTTTCCCCTTAGGACTGAAACAGAGTTTTATGAAAGACTGTGTAAACATGTTTTCTCAGACTTTACTAAATGATGTCAGCCTGCTCTCCCTCTCTATAAAGGAGAAATAAAGCTGAAAAATCAAAAGGCCAAAGGTCAAAAGATCACAACAGCAATGTTCGTTTGGCTCGTTTTATACAGGCTCATCCAATTGATGAAGCCTGCATGGCAAATGGAAAGGCAGAGGAAAATCAGTGCCGCCTAAGTCAGAGAGCACTGTGGCAACATGAGGCCAGATGTCACATTGTCTGTCTCTCAGCTAGAACCTTGTAAATCTTCCTCAGGTGCTATAGTCAGTGCAAAACCTGAACAATTTCCATATTTCAAATAGCTCTTTCTTGACTGTATTGCTAAGGTCTGCCGGCCCAAAGAAAGAATGTTCATCATTCTACTGAACAGCATCTCTCAATGCTAGAAAAGAGACTTATTTCCAGAGTTATAAGAGGCATTATGAAGCAAATACATATTAAAAAAAAAAAAAAACAGCTCCCTTATAGTGCCCTGAAAATAGGAATAGAACTCCCCGAAATCACGAGGGAAAATGATTTTCAATTAACACATATTTCTACCCGGCCATATTCCACACAGAAATTAAAGTGACAGATTCAATCATTGTCAAGTGGCCTCACAAGTGACTATGTATTATGAGTCCTACTGGAAGGCCACCATTGATGACACATACTAGTCTGATCCTGTCCTTCCCCTTCACTCTCACCCTCACTCCATAAGCCAAAAATAAGACTTCTGGTCCCTAAATCTCCTACTCACTTTAGAGTATAGAGTCTATATGAAATATTGCTGCTAGGGAAACAGGGAGGCAGCAACAGTAAGGAGTAGATTCTAGAAACACCTGTGCACATATATATAGCCCCATTTCTGTGTCATTTAATCATGCAAGGGATTCTTTTCTCTTTACCACTCACCTCCCAACTTCCAGGAGCCCAGTTTTCTTCTGTTGTTGTTAAGCTGCAAAGTCATGTCCAACTTTTTGCGATCCCATGGACTGCAGCATGCCAGGCTTCCCTGTCCTTCACCATCTCCCAGAGTTTACTCAAACTCATGTCCATTGAGTTGGTGATGCCATCCAACCATCTCATCCTGCCCTCAATCTTTCCTCCCACTCTCCCCTTAAACATTACTGGACATTTAAATCAGTGTGACCTCTCCCTCAACCCCTTTTCATAAGATTCTCAATTCAATAATACATGAACTGTGAACTTCCAGATGTTCTAGCTGGTTTTAGAAAAGGCAGAGGAACCAGAGATCAAATTGCCAGCATCTGCTGGATCATGGAAAAAGCAAGAGAATTCCAGAAAAATATCTATTTCTGCTTTATTGACTATGCCAAAGCCTTTGACTGTGTGGATCACAACAAACTGTGGAAAATTCTTCAAAAAGTGGGAGTACCAGACCACCTGACCTGCCTCTTGAGAAATCTGTATGCAGGTCAGGAAGCAACAGTTAAAATTGGACATGAAACAACAGACTGGTTCCAAATAGGAAAAGGAGTACATCAAGGCTGTATATTGTCACCCTGCCCATTTAACTTATATGCAGAGTACATCATGAGAAATGCTGGACTGGATGAAGCACAAGCTGGAATCAAGATTGCTGGGAGAAATATCAACAACCTCAGACATGCAGATGACACCACCCTTATGGCAGAAAGTACAGAAGAACTATAGAGCCTCTTGATGAAAGTGAAAGAAGAAAGTAAAAAAGTTGGCTTAAAACTCAACATTCAGAAAACGAAGATCATGTCATCTGGTCCCATCACTTCATGACAAATAGATGGGGAAACAGTGGGCTCCAAAATCACTGCAGATTTTTTGGGCTCCAAAATCACTGCAGATGGTTACTGTAGCCATGAAATTGAAAGACTCTTATTCCTTGGAAGGAAAGATATGATCAACCTAGACAGCATATTAAAAAGCAGAGACATTACTTTGCAAACAAAGGTCTGTCTAGTCAAGGCTGTGGTTTTTTCAGTAGTCATGTATGGATGTGAGAGTTGGACTATACAGAAAGCTGAG
>SJYX01011847.1:37790-81259 GCA_006410675.1 Oreotragus oreotragus
GGTATAAAAGCAAGCGCACGCTCTGGGAGAGCAAGCGACCTGGAAAAATCTCCCAACAAATATTTATTCAGCATCTGTTACACACCAGGGACTATAGGAAGCTGCGTGTTTCAGAGAACTAAAGAAAAGGGTCCACAGCTCAGAGGCTGAGACCACAGGTAGCAACCAAGGGGCACCGGATGGTGTGAAGTGGGAGAGGCGGTGCAGGCTGCTCTGCTAGCTTCTGAGTTCAGGGGACTGTCACAGACATTATCCCGTGGGAAGTGACCATCATGCTGAGAGGGACAAAGGAGGGTGGGGGTGAGGGTGGGGCCAAGTGCTGGTGTTGGCTCCCAGGTGGAGAGGACTATAAACGCAGACGCCAGAGGACAGGCAGGACCACCACCGCCCCCTGCTCCCCACCCCCGGCGAGCTCTGGGGCAGTTTCACCACACCTCCAGGCCTCACTTTTCTCGTCTGTAAAATGAGTTGGACAAATCCAACTTTTATTTATTTGGATCATTTTCATTTATTTGGATCACTTTTATTTATTTATTTATTTTGGCCATGTAGCATGTGGGATCTTATCTCCCTGACCAGGGATCAAACCCAGGCCCCTGCAGTGGGAAGGCAGTCTTAACCACTGGACCGCCAAGGAAATGATCCCAAATGATCCGTTTTAGCTGCAAGTTTATAGGAAACTCTAGCAGATATTTCTCAGGTCCTGTCTTTGAATAATTCATGGGAATTGTTTTGCTCTCTCTCATTCAACATTTGATCGTTTGCAGTGTTTACTTTAAAAATTAAAATTAGAATTGCTTTAAGGGAAGACGTCATGGGAGGGACTGGGAATTTAGGACCTACCTAAAACAACAAACAAATCTGAAGTTATTTATCAGAGTGTAGAACATGTTGTTTATATAAGGAAATTACATTTTTAAAACGTTGTTTAGCTTTATAGATGGGGGCATCTTGCCAAATAATCAGCCAAAAACTAGTAAAGTAATTCTGGGGGGAAAAAGCCTTATACAAATTCCAGGACATTCTGATACAAATTAGAAAATGGTATCTGGTGGGTTATCTTGGGTGGTTTGCTGTGTATGTCAATTTTTGGAAGACACAAACTTGACTTGAAAAAAAAATTTTTGGAAAATGTATCGAAGAGACAGCAGAAAGGAGGAAAACCAACCAAAGCTGAAACAATTGTGGGGCTTGAGGTTGGGGGAGGGGAATGGATTTGTGCCGTTTCTTGGAATTATTCCGCAGTGTCTCATTTCATTTTTACATTTCTCTTCTTCCTTCCCCGTCACAAGACTTTTCACAGGTTTCAGAAGTAGAGGCAGCCCAAGAAAAAGAGCCAGACACACAGAAATCAGGAATAGAGAGGACCGATGGCAAAAATGGAAGTGTGTAAAGGAGAATTGAGTAAAAAGGGCAATTTGGGAAAGGAGGGAAATTAGGACTGTGGCTGGAAGACCAAAATATTAATACTGAAAAAAGGCTAAAATACTGTGGGCTTTGTGGTTTTTAAATAAGGGTTTTTTTTTTGGGGGGGTGCCTAAAAATAGAACAGAGGTGTGGATATGCGTGCCTGGGATGGGGTTCACGGTCATCCACAGAAGAATGGATTAAGAAGATGCGGTGTAGGTAGGGAATGGAGTACTACTCAGCCATTAAAAACGGTGAGATCTTGCCATATGGGACAACACCAAAGGGTATTATGCTGAGAGAAACGTCAGACAGACAAAGACAGATACCATATGGCTTCATTTATGTGTGGAATCTAAAAGTGAAACAAATGAACACACACTACCTAACAGAAGCAGAGCTACACACACAGAGAACAAACAGGTTGTTCCCGGGAGGGAGCGGGTCCGGCGAGGAAAGAATCAGGCAAGGGAGACGAAGAGGCAAAAAATCCCTGTTACAGAATAAGCGAGTCAAGAGGATGAAAGGTACATGTGCGGAATTATTATTATTTTTTTTTTTTTTTTAAGAAAAAGGAAAGAAATAGAGCTGGGATGTGGCTAGGAGTGCCCCGGAGGGAGTCCAGGTAAGAAAGTGGCGAACATACGTCTCCTGGACTCTCACCCCCGGGCTGGGGAAATCTGTATTTCCAGAGTGCTGAGTTGCACCAGATGGCATTTTTATGCTTGGACTTGGGGGGCTTTTATAGGATGTGTACATGTTGATCACTGGGATTTATCAACTGAAAATTTTATGGTTTCTCTTGGCTTCCCCCATGGGAAGGCGCACCATCCTTCACTTGTTCCCATGTATATAGATGTGTGTTTCTATTTCCCCTGAGGTCTCAGGAGGCCAGTGGGAGGGGGCAATTACCCCTGCTTCCTCAGACCACATTCTGAAGGTTTTATCAGAGCCGCCTCCTTCTCAATGGAAGTTAAACATTTCTTGTCCTAATTTACCCTTGACCTGATGGAAACGTGTTCCGGCAAGGTGTTAAATCTCAGAAAGTGAGTTTAAAAAAAAAACACTTGAAACTCATAAATGTACACACTCAGATGCCCTGTATGATTTCCTGATTTTTATTCTGAAGGACTTTCCTTGCCTGAAGCTCTTGACTTGGTACCTAAGGAAGAGGCAGATGGTAGGGATTTAAAGCCCATTATTTCCTGAGAATCAAGTTCTTATCCTTGATCTCCTGCAAAGGAACTTCATACATATGAATCGTCCTTATCATGATTCCACGTGACAAAAAAAAAGAAAAAGTCTAGTATAAGTGCCTATGTTATCAATTTCACATTTCATGAAATGTGATAGTTAAATTCAGTTTAGTTAATTAAACAGAAATAGTTAAATTTCCCATATGTTCTGTCTGGGTCTGTTTTCTTGTGGCTAAAGGAATAAGAATATCTGGGGCTTCTTGCTGGTTAAGTCCGTGGCCATTTCTCATTCCTAGACATGTTTCCCATGAACAAGATTTCTTTATTTCCAAAGGATCAGCCTTTTTCTTCCCAGAATACCCAGTGTTAATGGAGTCACTGTCCAGCTTAAATCCCCTTGTGCTTTGCTCCTTTTAAAGAGCTTGGAGCTAAACTCTCCAGCCTTACTGTTTCAAGCCTCTTCTGTTCACTGCTGTAGAGAAAGAGACAAAGGCAGCTGAAATAACAAACACAGAGCATCTACAAAAGCACTGAAACCTCAAAATTTTTTTATGTTGCATTGACAGTTCCCAGAAACCAACCTTACTGTTACCTTTCCCAATGAACTTGTTCTATTTGTTATTTCATTTTTCCAGAATTCTGGTTGATTTGATTTCAGAGCCCCACGAATGGTTCAAATCCTACAGCTTGAAAGTGTGGGTCTATCAGCTCCTGACTCCCTTAAAATGACCCCAAAAGCTGCCATACCCTCCTAATTCCTTGATTTTCAGGGTAGGTGCAGTACTGAAACTTCCTCTAAACAATAGGGCTCTTCCTCCAAGGAGACCCCTCTCCAGCTCTAGACTGGAATAAACGCTTAGGTAGATGAGTAGATAGGATGCAGGAGACCACCCAAGCATCTTAGGCTCATGTGGAGTAGATTATATCCCAAAAGGATGGCACATGACTTCATTCCCATGTGGGAGACACATTACCCCAAAGATGATAAATAATCTCCCAATACTTCTTCATACCAGCTTTAAGAATCTGAATGATACTTGACTGAGGCTGGAGAAAAAGTCTATGGTCATTGAACTGGAGAAGTTATCTGGACTTTGGAGGCCATGCTCCATCCTACAGATGTAAGCAGCCCAGAAAAGTGTGTGTACACTAATGGCCCCGCACCCAACTAATTCACTGCCCAGTACTCTTGACTAGACATGTCAGAGTCACCCTGCCTGGCCGTTGCTAGATAGGCAGGTTCATTTTGGAGACATGTCTTCAGAATTCAAGGCTGTCAAAGGATTCAAGGATGTGTCTGTGAACTAGAAGACTGTTTAGATGGCAGTAGGGCTTCCTCAGTGGCTCAATGGGTAAAGAATCTGCCTGCAGTGCAGGAGACTCAGGTTTGACCCCGCAATTGGGACCCCATGGTTGGCAAGATCCCCAGGAGGAAGGCATGGCAACCCGCTCCAGTATTCTTGCCTGCAGAGGCCCATGGGCAGAGAGCCGGCGGGGTACAGTCCATAGGGTCGCAAAGAGTCAGACACAACCAAAGCAACTGAGCACACACACATTCTCCAAGTCGATCTTCAGATTCAGCTCAATGCCTACCAAATCTAAGCCAACTTTCTTTTGCAGAAATCGACAAACTGATTCTAATACAAAGGGCTCCAAATAACCAAAACAATCTTGAGAGAAGAAGGAAGTGGGAGGAGCCTCACATGCCACAATTTCACAACTTGCTACAAAGCTACAGTGATCAAGAGGGTCTCATCTGCCATCCATGTCAGTGTCCAAAAATAAACCCTTGCATTAAGGGGCAATTGATTTTCAGTAATTGTGCCAAGACAATTCAATGGGAAAAGAGTAGCCTTTCCAGCAAATGGTTCTATAACAACGGGCCATCCATCTGCAAAAGGATGAATTTGAGCTTCAGCCTCCCACCACACGTAAACATTAATTCAAAAGCGATCAAGTACCTAAGTGTAAGGGCTAACACTATAAAGTTCTTAGAAGGATACCAAGGCAAACATCTTCCTGATGTTTGCCTGGGACCTGGGATGAGGCAATGGTTTCTTTCCACCCCATTCCGGAAACACTGTGGTTGACCTTAAAAGCTTCTGCTTCACAGGCTCTGAAGGTCTGTTTCGTAGTCAGTGCATCCTTACTCTTGTTACAGTTTAGAGCTCCAGATGCCAGCTTGCAAATGCAGCTAATGGGGTAGCTGAATGTTTGCATGCCTGTTTGGATGGTGCACACACATAAACAGTGTTCATTGCCACTCACAAAATCCAGATCAGTCTATTCCAAGTTTGGGCTCCTAGAAGAAAACAAAATCCTGTACGTGGTTCAGCTTGGGAAGGGAAGCAGCTTGTCACCAGGAAGAGCCATTTCCTAGGGTGAGCCCAGATCTGTATAGTCAGGAGGGTCTTGAAACTGTTTTAAATATAGCCTGGAGGATTTTCTACCTTCACAAACAGAAATGAAACTGTGTTTCAAGAACCACAGAACCACCAAGAACAGATGGTATGAAAGTTCAGAGACTCTGAAAAAGGAATTAAAAAAAAGAGAATCCTTCCCAAGGGAGTATGTATGCTGGTGGGGTGAGGGAGGAGGGGTGGGGGGAGGATTTCCCGAAAGGCAAACACATCACAGCAGCAGGCATCTGTTGGGGGTGAGTGCTGAGAAAGCCCATTTTCTAGATTTTTAAACAGTTACTGTGGTTGCAGCAGGAGCTGTCCGAAACCAGCAATAGAGAGCTCTCAACACAATCCTAGCTCCAATATTTGCTGACATATGCTACAAAATATTTTATGAATCAACTAAAATGTGTTGAGTGCTTGCTGTGTACTAGATGATGTTCCTCCAAGAATATTGTCTTGAAATAAGAGTTGATTCCAAGTTAATACAAGAGTTACTTGTATTAACTCACGTAATCCTTACAGCCGCCTTATGAGATGGATCTATTCTATTAAAACTGTAAACTGGGACCCATAGAAGTTACCTAATGTGCCCAATTCATAGAGCTGCTTTCTAAGGTTTGGGCTCTGGCCATCTGACTCCCAAAGTCTGTGTTAAACCATCCTTCTCTTTTGCCAAACAGCCCAAATAAAACTGTCCATTCCCAGGTGTATTTGTTTTCTGAGGCTGCTATCACAAATGATCATATATTTTGTGGTTTAAAACACCACCAATTTATTGTCTTACAGTTTGGGAGGTCAGAAGTCCGACATAGGTCTTCTGGGTTAGATTACTTTGATGGCAGCGCTGCATCCCTTCTGGGGGCTCCAGGGGAGAGTTTCTTTCCTAATATTTTACAGCTTCTGAAGACTGCCTGCATTCTCAGGCTTGTGGCCCCTTCTTCCCTCTTTGAAATGCATCACTCGCTTCAGTTTTTGCTCTGGTTGTCACATCTCCCTTCACCTTGTGCATCCTGCCTTCCCCTTACAAGGATCAAGGGAATTGCTTCGGGTCCACTAGATAATCCTTTGTCTTCCTAAACACCCTCCACCCCTTCTCTGCCACTTCCATGGAAATCGGTAACCCTCTTACTATTTATTATTAACTATCTCACACTCATGAATTAATTCTGCATGTGTTTAAGCACTCCCTGGTTTCTCAGAGGTAAAGAATCTGCCTGCCCATGCAGGAGACGTGGGTTCGAGCCCTGGGTCAGGAAGATCCCCTGGAGAAGGAAATGGCAACTCATTCCAGTATTCTTGTCTGAAGAATCCCATGGACAGAGGAGCCTGGTGGGCTACAGTCCATGGAGTCGCAAAGAGTCAGACACAACCTAGCGACTAAATAACAGCAACAGCAATGGACAGGGAGGTGCCTGAAAGCAAGCATCTCGGCCTGCTCTGTACCCCTAACGCGCTCTGCAATGTACTCATTGCAAATACAGGTTAAGTGAGCTGGAATACCTTTTAAATACTGTAGACTTCAACTAGGCAGCAAAATACGAAAACCCCAAAACTCTGTTGCAGCCAATTCAGAGCAGTGTGTCCTAGGGATGCATTTCAGCCAACACAATCATGAGCAAGTCGTCCCCTGGCTCCTCTGAGTCTAATTAGCCATGAGCTCATCTGGGTGCTAAAACACTACAAGAAAAATAACCGTGGACGATACCTTCATAGCAACAGGTTAAGACTGGTGATTTATGACTCTTGGCAGGAACAACTGGCCCTATGCCCGGGGACACCGTAGTGACAGCCAATGGACCCACTGGTGACCCAGCACCCCAATCTACCCTACTGTGAGGACAAAGCTCTGGGGTCACCCACGGATCTGGATTTGTGTAAAGGGAATGATCAAAAACTCCAGAGATTAACTGTAATGACAAGGGGCATCTCTTGGGAAAAACTCAGAGTTAAATCAACACTTTGCGATTTTGCCTTTGAACCTCGACTCCCCAGTCTCCTGCCCAGTGTAGACGCCTGCCAAGTGTCTAGTGCCTGCCTGCTGATCCCAGCTGTTTCTTCCTAGAGGCCGCCTGGCAACCATTCAAATCTTGGATTCTTTTCTTTAAAAGGCTATCAGTCTCCCTCTTTTTCTTGGGGCCGTGGAAGGGGACGGGACAGCATATCCTGATAAAAGTATCCATGCTGAAGTGTTCACGGTTAAATGTATTCCCTTCCAAAGGCCTTTTGAATCTTAAATCCTGGCTTCTTGGCTCTACATTCACCCAAAGAAGTGAATCTTTAATGGATATTTATTTTCCAGGAAGAATGGAGTGGAAGTGGGGAGCTTTGGCATCTCTTAAGAATTCACTTTGAGGTAAACATTCCTATAAAGTCAGGTCTCTCTTGCTGGCAAACTGTGAGTATGTTGGGAGAAATATAGAGGCTGTTATCAAGCTGATCTTCAGGGTATATGAGCAACTGTAGACTTGGGGGCCAACAGACAAGTGAGGGAGTTGGAGAGAAAAGTGTGTTTTTAAACAATAGTATAGTTAGTTTGTAAGAAAAAGGGTCTTGAACTAACTGCTAGAGCATTTAATAGGTTCTTCTCTAAAGTAATACATTCCTCAGTGCTTTTTAGATCACTAACTGTAACAGATATATATAAATGTTTAGAAAACTTACCATGATGGAAATCCAAAATGGTACACACACTTTTGGATGTGGCAGCTTCTTATAAAGCTAAACATATTCCTGTCATACGTGCCTGCTCAGTTGAGTCTGACTTTTTGTGACCCCACCAGGCTCCTTTGCCCATGGGATTCTCCAGGATGCCATTTCCTACTCCAGGGGATCATCCCGACTCAGGGATCAAACCAGCAACTCTTGCTGCTCCTGCATTGACTGTCAGATTCTTTACCACTGCGCCACCATCCAGCAATTACACTCCCTGGTATTTAGCCAAGTGACCATGATGTCCACAGAACCCTGCCCAGGGATGTCGATAACAGTTTTATTCATAACTGCCAAAACTTGGAAGATGTCATTTAGTAGGTGAGTGGATAAATAAACTGCGGTGCATCAGACAATGAGATAATATTCTGAGCCAAAAAAAAAAAAAGGTTAATTATCAAGCCATGAAAACCCATGGAGGAAACTTAAATGCATATTATTAAGTGGAGGAAGCCAATGTGAAGAGGTTGTGTGTGCACCATATGATTCCAAACATATGTTGATGTTCTAGAAAAGGGGAAATGGTGGAGACAGTAAAAACATCAGTGGTTGCAGGTGAAGTGATGATGGAGGGAGAAGTAAGTGGGCCACAGAGAATTTTAGGGCAGTAAAACTACCTCATGTAGTACAACACAAAGGGGACCCTTGGATTCAATGCAAATTATGGACGTTGGGTGATGAGGACATGTCAACGCAGGTTCATCAGTAGCAAATGTCCCATCTGGTGGGGATGCTGATAATGAGGAGGCTAGAGCGGGTTGGGGGATGCAGAGGGGAGATGGAAAATCTCTGTATCTTCCTTTCAGTTTTGCTGTGAATCTAGAACTGCCCTTTCAAAAAAGAAGTCTTTCTGACTTCCCATTTTGCAGAGTAAGTCAGATGGGCAGGTATTGGATGACTCCACTCACCGCTCTTGCCATCCCATCTTGGAGGAGGTGCCTCATAGATGCCCCCTGGTACCCTGGGGGAGGATCCGAACTTCCCAGATTTACAACCATAAAAATACCCTCTCAAGCCAGGTAACAGGGACTATCTCAGTCACTCTAGCATGATAAACCAAAGGCGAGGGTCAAGTTACTGTTATTGTGCAAAGACTGGTTAATTGGTTTGCCTGTTTTAATTATTCTGAAATGGTTCTGCTACCTATAGCTAACACTGATATGTTATTGCTTACCTTATTCTGTCCCACCCTGCATTAATTTTAATTAGGAGTATTTAAGCCTATATTCTTGAGCTTATGTTCTTTAGCAGGCATGAATCTTTTGAAACCTGCAAGAAATGCCAGGACCGAGGGTGGGTGATCAGATTTAGAAGCTCTGAACGCGGTAGGACAGTGTTTGGTGTTCTTGCACACATTGCAGTGTGTATAGTAAGTGTTACTTAGCAGTCACTTGGCAGTCAGCAAATGAGGTGCCCAAGGGCCCCTGGCTGCCCCGCTCTGCAGCTGCCTGCCAGATATCAGCAAAGCTGGAGACCATCTGAGGCTGCTTGGGTGTGGCTGTCCCTCAGGAAGCTGGGATCAACTCTCAGGCAGATGTCCTTCAGGGTAAGGAGGCAGGGGAGGGGTATGAGTGAAAAGGTGAATGGACTGAGTCATCACGGAAAACCGCGGTGGGAATTTGAATGCTCACAGCACTGTTCCTTCTCCTGTTGCCTCTGTTTGAAAATTTCTATAACAAAAAGTTTAAAAAGGTCTTAAAAAAACTTCCCAGTATTGATTCCAATCAATGAATATCTACTATTTATTAAATTAATAATATAATCCTATTGTGCTTCCCTGGTGGCTCAGAGGTTAAAGTGTCTGCCTGCAATGTGGGAGACCAGGGTTCGATCCCTGGGTTGGGACAATTCCCCTGGAGAAGGAAATGGCAACCCACTCCAGTATTCTTGCCTGGAGAATCCCATGGATGGAGGAGCCTGGTGGGCTACAGTCCACAGGGTCGCAAAGAGTCGGACACGACTGAGCCACTTCACTTCACTTTTCACTGATCCTATTGTTGACATAACCCAATAATATAATAATATAATCATATTATATTGTGTTAGGTAAAGACGATCAGGACCCCGAAAAGAGTGTCTAACAGGCTTTTTAATGGTGAAGCGCTCCCGGGTGGGGTTCCCGGACCCGAACGAGGCAGGTCGAGGAAGTCCGCGCCCGGACCGTGTCGCGGGTGGCTTTTACAGGCTCGTTGCGAGGGATGGTCAGGCTGGATGGACGGGGGTTCGGATAGATCGTCAGGCCGAGGCGTCGCGGGCTGACAGGTCCTTCTGCGTGGCTGGGGTGGGGCGGCTTTAGCTGGCGAAGTGTGCTGTCATTGGTCCCCGGGATCTGGGACGCTCCTTCCGTTAGAGACCTCCCCCGCCGGCGAGGGAGAGCAAGGGCGGCCCATCATGGCCCCCGGGTCCGACTTTACATATTGTAATCCTACTATTGATGTTTATAAATCCTATAGATTAAGCATATTCTTAAGGGTTCACTGCCCACATGCACCAAGTAGAAACATAATGAATTTTAGGGTAAAAGGGCTCCTTACCTTGAGATACTCAGAATATTTTCCCCTATAATATTGTTATCTGCTGAGTTATAAGTAATCACCCATGAATGAGGGTAATTATCTTTTCTTAAGAGTTAATTTAAGATCCTAATCTTTTTGTACATTTAAAATTTGTGGGGCTTGCTATATTTATTTTCTTTATTAAAAATGTATTTTTTCTTAACTTACACTACTTTATTACAGAAAATACAGAAAACAGAAATATTAAAAAAGAAAATAAAAGTCTTCCATTATTCCAATACCAGGGACTCGTCTACTATTTTTTCTATGCATATTTATTTTAAAAAATCAGGATTATACTATACTTAATGCAATCTTTTTTATACTTGGTGGAGTTTGAATGTCTTTTTACATCACTAAATATTCTTCTTTGTAATAGACATGCCAAGCTCATCTGTAGGGACCCTAACCTCTCCCCCCATTTTAGAGCTGGAAAAGGTGACCTTAGGGATCACGTGATCACAGTTCATAACACCTCTTCACTCATTCTATAGCCAGCGTCCCCCTACCCCACATTAAACACATTGACACATACACTCCCTTGATGGGGCCAATCGGATTCTCTTTTCTAGTAATTTGGAATTTGGCTGTGAAAGTCTGGTCATTAAGATGACAATAAAGGTCTTTGAACAGTCCTATGCATTGGCTGAAACTAGTGAAATCAAGAGAAAAGCTACCTGCAAACAGAAGTTATGCAGAGAGATCCTGAGTAGCACAAGTGAGCTGGTCTACAAGTAGAAGCAGGGGAGCAGAGTGACTTGTGGAGAGGCAGGAACGGGAGACCACAGGTGTCTGTGGGTGAAGAGGTGGGTACTGTAGCCTTGACACCTGATTTCCACTTCCTGCTCCTATGTGACCTGGTTAAGTTTGTTTCCTTCACTTCACTTCAGTTCAATCACTCAGTAGTGTCCAGCTCTTTGCAACCCCATGGACTGCAGCATGCCAGGCTTCCCTGTCTATCACCGACTCCTGGAGCTTGCTCAAACTTGTGTCCATTGACTCAGTGATGCCATCCAATCATCTCATCCTCTGTCACCCCCTTCTCCTCCTGCCTTCAATCTTTCCCAGCATCAGGGTCTTTTCCAGTGACTCAGTTCTTTGCATCAGAAGGCCAAAGCATTGGAGTTTCAGCTTCAGCATCAGTCCTTCCTATGAATATTCAGGACTGATTTCCTTTATGATTGTCAGGTTGGATCTCCTTGCAGTCAAAGGGACTCTCAATAGTCTTCTCCAACACCACAGTTCAAAAGCAACAATTTTTCAGCGCTCAGCCTTCTTTATGGTCCAACTCTCACATCCATACACAACTACTGGAAAAACCATAGCTTTGACTAGATGGACCTTTGTTGGCAAAGTAATGTCTTTGCTTTTGAATATGCTCTCTAGGTTGACCATAACTTTTCTTCCAAGGAACAAGCATCTTTTAATTTCATGGCTGCAGTCACCACCTGCAGTGATTTTGGAACCCAAGAAAATTAAGTCTCTCGTTGTTTCTGCATCTATTTGCATGAAGTGATGGGACCGGATGTGATGATCTTTGTTTTTTTGAATATTGAGTTTTAAACCAGCTTTTTCACTCTCTTCTTTCACTTTCATCAAGAGTCTTTTCAGTTCCTCTTCACTTTCTGCCACAAAGGTGGTGTCATCTGCATATTTGAGGTTATTGTTATTTCTCCCTTAGGTGTTCATTGGTTTATTTTGACCTTTCAATATTTTACCCTTTTACTTTACTTATTTAAGGGAATTTCAGCTGAAATGCATTGGTTATCTATAGTGTCCTTCTAATAGCTGAATAATGTTCTCTTGTATCTAAAATATCATAATTCAATTATATCCTTATTGGTTATATATTTTTTAGCTTCCTTTCCTTAACTATTCTAAAGAACACTAAAGTAAGTATCATTGCAGCCAGATCTTTGCAAATAATTCATTAGGTAAATTATTAGATGAGGAATGATGGGTTAAAAGATATGAATATCATCCCTAGTAGCAATATGTATGAAAATTGCTGTTTTTTGCAGCTTTACCAATATAAAGTTGACAACTGAAAAAAAGAAACCATTCTGCCAATTAAATTAGTTAAAAATACTGTCTCCCAATACTAATTTGTGTTTCTTTGGCTGTTGTAGTTGCACATACTTCCATGTCTTTATTGTTTTGTCACTCTTCTTCCGTTGTGAAGCGCTCTTCCGTGTCTTTTACTCGCTTTATTCCATTTACTTATGTCTTCTTGACTTGTGAGTGTTCTCTCTCTTTAAAATTAAGAATATTAAATTTCTGATTCTTATATACTTTAAGATTACTTTCTCCTCATTCATTACTTGCCTCCTAATCTTATATATACGTTGATACACATTCAGTTCAGTTCAGTTCAGTCGCTCAGTCGTGTCCGACTCTTTGCGACCCCATGAATCGCAGCACACCAGGCCTCCCTGTCCATCACCAGCTCCCAGAGTTCACTCAGACTCACGTCCATCGAGTCCTTGATGCCATCCAGCCATCTCATCCTCGGTCGGCCCCTTCTCCTCCTGCCCCCGATCCCTCCCAGCATCAGAGTCTTCCCCAATGAGTCAACTCTTCTCGTGAGGTGGCCAAAGTACTGGAGTTTCAGCTTTAGCATCATTCCTTCACAATAATATATATTAAAGTGGTCTGCAATGGCACCCCACTCCAGTACTCTTGCCTGGAAAATCCCATGGGTGGAGGAGCCTGGTTGGCTGCAGTCCATGGGGTCGTGAAGAGTCGGACACGACTGAGCGACTTCACTTTCACTTTTCACTTTCATGCATTGGAGAAGGTAATGGCAACCCACTCCAGTGTTCTTGCCTAGAGAATCCCAGGGACAGGGCTGCCATCTCTGGGGTCGCACAGAGTCGGACATGACTGAAGCGACTTAGCAGCAGCATACAAATTTATATGGTCTATACAATATTTGTGTAGTTATATCTTCCTCTTATAGTTTATTCTTTCAATGTCAGAACTAGAAAGTAGTTCACCTACTTGAGATTCATATATACTTTATATACTTCCATTTTTAAGTGGCACATTGGAAAAAAAATTATGAAATACCATAGTATTTGGAAATCAAATACCTAGATGACATAAGACGGAGACACAAAGCAATATATACATATACATATATATATATATACACATATATATATATAGACACACAAACATACATATGAAAGACAAAATCCATTACTAAACTCTTTTCCAATTGTTTAGGCAGACCAAAAGTTGCCAATCATAAAAAATTCTTTCTATGGGAAGACAAAGCAGGAGTTTTATCTCAGATTAAATTTATTTTAAAAAATTTCCCTCCTGGTTTCATTCACCTGTATTATTTTGAGCCTTTAAAAATTACTAGGGCTAAAGTAAGACAAGAAAATATTGAGTAACTCAGGTGGCAAAGACTTTTATGTATTCCTCTAATACCTGTAGATAAAACTTATCAGAGGCAATGATGAGAAAATTCACTCTATTACCCATCCTTCATGTAGTAAGAATAATTCTCATTTGAATGTGAAATGTTGTCATCTAGTGGACTGCAGACTTCGTCATCTACCTGGCTTCTGTTCAGAAATGTCCCTGGAGAGTCGAATTGTCAGCCACAGAAGTCTGCAGCCCGTAACTCACATGATTATTCTTATCTCTCTCTTTATTTATTTATTTATTTATTTATTTATTGGTTTTGTGCTAGAGAGAGAAGTAAAATACGTTGGAAGTCAGAGGAGCTGTTCAGTAACAAGATACAGGAGAGACAGTGAGGAGAGGGGCAGGAGAGGAAAAGAGGAGGTTGAAATCCACTATCACCGGTATGCTGCAAACTAGCTCTTGCAAGGTGTTCTATGTTGGAAATAGAGATTATAACCCCAATTGATAGATGAGGAAGCAGAAGCTCAGAGAGGCCTAGCGACTTACTATGGTCACACAGCCAATGAGTGAAGAAGCTAGGGTGTTGGAAATAACAGGAATAAGTGAAAATATCAAGAAGGGTCAAATCTAGCCTCAGATGGGTGATGAGGTACAACTTTTAAATTGACAAATGGCCTGTGGATCTCACGTCAGTTATCATGGGGAGCGTCCAGCCCAGCCAAGTTTAAAACTGAGCACTGAATGCTTTCAATTCAAGCATAAAAATACACATCTTAGTAAGAGTGCCTTGAGTTGGTATATTTGTATTCTCCTTACAAAGGTGTTTTCACTAGGTGGGTAACCAGGCCTTTTGCTCAGAGTCAGAAGTGCTAGCTAATTGATTTTATGTAAGAATTCCTACAGATGTGTTGCAATTCCATGCCCTGGTTATTGCATGAGACCCAGGCCCCTATTGAAAACTGAGAGATGTGGCTTCTCAATAATGTGTGCTTTTCAGGAAGGCTGTGCATCCTTCCTGATGTCATAGAGCTGCAGGAAGATGCTTTCTGCAGCCTCAGCTTATTTCTATTTGAAGTGTATGCTTTGCTTTTCTCCCAAATAAAAGCATTTCCAGGTGGACCGAGTACATCTCTTTTGTTATAGACTTCCTCTTGGCAGGACTGGTAGGGTTGATTTATAAATTACCCGCAAGTGTGCAAAACAGATCAAGGTTCACAGATAGGAACCCATGAGCTACACCTTCCAGAAGATCAGATGCGCCCTTAACTCACAGCTAATCGCCTCTGCAAACACATTTAGTTCCGGCCGCTGGGGCCACTGGAGCTGCTTACTGGATCAAAGCAGCTTTAGCCGTCCTCTTCTTGAAAAAGGGGAAACGAGGTCCTTAGTTTTGCAGATGGTTACCAAGGGGAGAATGGAAGAGGAGGGATAAATTGGAAAATGGATTGGCATATATATATATGCATACTACTCTATGTAACATAGGGCTTCCCTCCCGGTGGCTCAGATAGTAAGGAATCTGCCTGCAAGGCAGGAGACCCAGGTTCGATCTCTGGCTTGGGAAGATCCCCTGGATGAGGGCATGGCAACCCACTCCAATATTCTTGCCTGGAGAATTCCATGGACAGAGGAGCCTGGCGGGCAACAGTCCATGAGGTCGCAAAGAGTTGAACACGACTGAGCGACTAACACTTTTTCATATATAAAATAGATAACTAATAAAGACCTGCTGTGTAGCACAGGGAACTCTATTCAATACTCTGTAATGACCTCCATGGGATTCTCCAGGCAAGTGTACTGTTGTGGGGTGCCATTGCCTTTTCCTATATGGGAAAAGAATCTAAAAAAGCATGGATGTATGTGTATGCATAACTGATTCACTTTGCTGTACACATAAAACTAACACAACATTGTAAGTCAACTATTTGCCAACACAATTAAAAAAACAAAACAAAACAAAACTTAGAAAGATGAAGATGAGTATATGAGATGGAACTCAGCCACTGCTGACCCCAAGTCTGAATTTCAGAGGGCGCTGCTCTGATACTTCCCCTCACCATTATATATCCCTTGACAGCACTAAGTTAAAAATGAAGCGATCTTACTGTATAGGCCAGGGAACTATATTCAATGTCCTGGGGCAAGCCATAATGGAAAGGGACATTCAAAAAAGTGTGTGTGTATGTGTGTGTATGTATAACTGAGTCAATTTGCTGCACATTAGAAACTAACAACAACACTGTAAATCAACTATACTTCACTTTAAGAAAGGATCAATCTGAAATCTGGCTCTTGTTTTATATATTTTGAAATATAGAGATATGGACACATTCTTTCAGAGTCTTTTATCTGCAAGGAGAATCCATTTCAGTAAGTGTCTGTAAACAGGAGCAGCTGTGGACCAGAATCTGTTAATGAGCAAAGCTGGACTTTTCCACCCAGTCGATTTGAACTGAGAAATCTCCCCTGAGCAGAAACCAGAGCCACAAAGCGTCACAACAGGGAGTGAGACATTGTTGGCTCTTTGTAACTCAGAGGTGATGGTGTCTCAGCCCCACGGCAGCAGCGGCTCTGCTAGCTTTGCATGTCGGTGAGACTTTCATGACTTATATGGGGCCCCAGGATGTGTTTTACAAGCTCTTTGGCAGGGCCTGCCTTCCTGTTATCTGCCTCGGTAGCCTCTCCTGGAACATATGATTCCAACCACAAGTGGAAGTCTCGTCCATTACAGTGGGGGAAGGAGAGGGGAGGATGGATTGAGAGTAGCATTGTCATACTTACACTGCCCTGTGCAGAATAGATGGCCGGTGGGGAGCTGCCGTGCAGCACAGGGAGCTCCGCTCGGGGCTCTGTGATGACCTAGGGGGTGGGCTGGCTGGGGCAGGGATGAAGGCTCTGCAGGGCGTGGGGGATGCGTCTATACTTGTAGCTGATTCACTTCATTGCACAGCACGGACTGCTGCAACACTGTAAAGCAATTATCTTCCGATTAAAAACTAAAGTAACAAACACAAAACCAGACAGGACCAGAATATTTTAATTAGGCTGAAAATAAAGAGCATAGCAGCTCTGGAAGGTGTATTTCCCTAGCCCCTTTCCACTGAAGGCTTCGCTGTAGCACATTGACGGGAAAACTCAGCCTCACCACCCAAGAAAAGGGAGGATGTGAACCCAACTATTTGGTGGCCACCTTGCCACCCCTCAAATAAATGAAACCGCAAAGCTGTCTTCACCAGAAGCCCAGGCACTGACAGAGAACTGCACGACCGTGGCCATCCCCTCGGGGCGTGATTTAAACCAAGAAATCTGCCTTCAGGAGGCAAGTGGGGACCCGCTCCAGGGACAGCTCAGAAATGGTGGCGAAGCATTTCTGTCTCCCTCTCAACCCCGTAAAACTAAGTGAAACTGACCTCCAATTGATTATTAAACACTTTGCATTAAATAGCTGGAGGATATTCTGCTCATTAAATCCATGATTTTCAGCAGAGCTATTTCCGCCAGATTTTATCCTTTTGTGGGTGGTGGTCCATGGGGAGGGAGCGACGCATAATGAGAAGGAAGTCGTGGTGTAGAGTTGGCAAAATTCCAGGGGAAGTTTAAAAAACACTTTTGTCAGTAACATCACGGGCAAAATGAATGCCATTCTTTTTGATGTTAAGGAACCAGGTGAACAAATACCAGTCAGCACCTTTCCTATGGAATGCAGTTCCTCACTAAGGGGTGCAGAATAGCCTGTGATGGAATTGTTTGCTTCTCGGAAGAGGCAGATATACAGGACAAAATTCCTCATTTACTTCATGTGGATTTTTTGGATTAATGCTAATTAAGGTTAATGTGTTTCTCTTTGTTTTGGTTATCAATTATAATTATTTCTGGCATCATTTGTTTCTGCCTTTTAGAAGATTTTGCCCACATCAGTGCCTATACCATGATATTTAATATAAGGGAGGATCCCTTGGTTTCCTATAGTATAGCTGTTGGGGCTCAGTGGTGTGAGTTTAGGCGTCAGCAAGATGCCTTTATTTTCCAGATGTGTTTTCTTTCCAGTCGCATGTTTTTTATCCCCCTCACCACCACCACTTTACTTAAAATCACATCATCTTTTATCTATCTTGGGATAAAAGATGATTATCTTTTTGTTCAGAATCCACGAAACTAATACAGTTATTCTGTTGTTGCTAAGCAACAGAGCTGGGTTACCTAGAAGAACCTCACTCCACGCTGTCAGACCTGTTTTCCTCCTTTTGATAATTGACCAAGGAGAGAGTGTGCTGGTGGAAAGAAAGAGCTTGTCATCTAGAGCTTGAGAAACTGAAAAAATTAACTGTCTCAAGTTTTACAAAGAAAGAGCTTCAATCTTAGATAAACAAATTACAGTGCATTCTTAGATAAACAAATTACAGTGCATTCATACCATGGGATGTAGGTGCATGTACATGCTAAGTCGCTTCAGTCGTGTCTGACTCTTCATGACCCCATAGACCTTAGTGCACCAGGCTCCTCTGTCCATGGGATTCTCCAGGCAAGAATACTGGAGTGGGTCGCCATGCCCTCCTCCAGGGGATCTTCCCGACCCAGAGGTCAAACCTGCATCTCTTCCATCTCCTGCTTTGGCAGGCAGGTTCTTTACCACTGGTGCCACCTGGGAATCCCTCCTACTGTAGGACACTCTTGAGTAATAAAAGGAACAGGCNTGGGATTCTCCAGGCAAGAATACTGGAGTGGGTCGCCATGCCCTCCTCCAGGGGATCTTCCCGACCCAGAGGTCAAACCTGCATCTCTTCCATCTCCTGCTTTGGCAGGCAGGTTCTTTACCACTGGTGCCACCTGGGAATCCCTCCTACTGTAGGACACTCTTGAGTAATAAAAGGAACAGGCTACTGATAACGCGAACCATCAATACACATTAAATGCATCAGAAGGAAGCCAGACACAACAGTACGTACTATGTATATTTCACTTTGCGTCTATGACACGCTGGAAGAGACAAACCTAACGTGACAGAAAGTGGGCAGTGGTTACCTGGAGCTTCAGGTAAGAGCTGTCTGAGACGGAACGTGACAGAAAGTGGGCAGTGGTTACCTGGAGCTTCAGGTAAGAGCTGTCTGAGACGGAGCCCATTAGGTGTGATGGAAATGCCCCATTATCTTGATTGCACTAGAAGTTGCACAGATACAAATCAAATGAAGTTTAAATGGGTGTATTTTATTGTATGTATATATTACCTCAACACGGAGAGGGCAATGGCACCCCGCTCCAGTACTCTTGCCTGGAAAATCCCATGGATGGAGGAGCCTGGTGGGCTGCAGTCCATGGGGTCGCAAAGTTGGACACGACTGAGCAACTTCACTTTCACTTTTCACTTTCATGCATTGGAGAAGGAAATGGCAACCCACTCCAGTGTTCTTGCCTGGAGAATCCCAGGGACGGGGGAGCCTGGTGGGCTGCCGTCTATGGGGTCACACAGAGTCGGACACGACTGAAGCGACTTAGCAGCAGCAGCATTACCTCAACAAAGACACCATAGCTATTAGCACAGTTATTAAGCTTAGATTTAGTTCTGCTATTTTTGGCACCAGGAATATCTTTTTCTATTGAGACTCTTTCTTCTACAGGGAAGGATACTCATGTCACATGAAGAAAGTGCAACTTAATTTAAGAAAGAGTTTTCATTTTTTAAAAAAGAATCTTTGCTTGAGAAGTATTATAATTAATATTTCTCCTCTGGTGCTTTTCCCCTTTCATTTTTATTTTTATTAAAGTTATGCATGTAAATAATTTGAAGAGTCTCCTGCTCCACAAAAACAATGACTTTCAACTGTTTCTCTTAGAATTAATTTTGCATTTCCAGAAAAATCATGAAGCAGCAGTGTGAGCATTTTGCTTCTTGGCTTAGAATCTTTCTTAGATCTGTACTTCTTTCTACCGAAGAGACACCTTCTACTTCCAGCTTGCAAATTTCCCCCTCCGTTGCCTCTCCTTCTGTTCTCCTTATCTGTATGGATTTATATTTTATGATGATCGTTTGCTTTTTCATAACATTCTTTGAGTTGCTTGAAGCTTTAGGAGAGACTAGAGATGCATGCATGAGATTCACCTGCCATCTTTAACTAGAAAAAATAATTTAAAAAAAGATTTTAATTGTACATTTTGGATCAGTAATAGAACAAAAAGAGTTAGAAACATGTACACGTAGAGACAAAGTAGATATGGAAAAACACACAGATAGAAGGAGAAAAGGTTGACAAGCACGACACACAACAGAGCGGGACAGGGAGATCAATGAAAAGACAGAGACAAGGGACTTCCCTGGTGGTCCAGTGGTTAAGATTCTGTGCTTCCTATGCAGGAGGTACAGGTTTGATCCCTGGTCAGGGAACTAAAATCCCACAAGCTGTGAGGCATGGCCGAACAAGAAAAAAAGAAAGCCACACTTGCAAATATGAGATAGCAAGTGGTATAATATTATTGCTGGTCATGTAATGTCCCAGTTATATGACGGAGGACATCAGGGATGAAAGTCTTTATATAATCGACTCTAGCTATCAAACAGAGACCATGGTAGGATGATTCCTTGTTACACATAAGGACTGTGGACTTAAGCCTTCCAAGCAATTGGCTTTGACCCCTAATAAGGTAACCATTCCTGCTCCCACATCCTTGCACTCCATAACCAAAGGGAAGAGACCCTACTTGTTACCAAGAATATGAAGTTCTAGGTCCAAAAGGCCCACAAGATCCAAGGTGACCCTGCTGTCTTTGAGTTTTATTTCCTCTATTTTATTTTCACATTCAAAAATAATCATGAGGATGTGATCACTAATCTAGAGCCAGACATCTTGGAATGTGAAGTCAGGTGGGCCTTAGAAAGCATCACTAAGAGCAAAGCTAGTGGAGGTGGAATTCCAGTTGAGCTATTTCAAATCCTGAAAGATGATGCTGTGAAAGTGCTGCACTCAATATGCCAGCAAATTTGGAAAACTCAGCAGTGACCACAGGACTGGAAAAGGTCAGTTTTCATTCCAATCCCAAAGAAAGGCAATGCCAAAGAATGCTCAGACTACCACACAATTGCACTCATCTCACATGCTAGTAAAGTAATGCTCAAAATTCTCCAAGCCAGGCTTCAGCAATATGTGAACCGTGAACTCCCTGATGTTCAAGCTAGTTTTAGAAAAGGCAGAGGAACCAGAGATCAAATTGCCAACATCCGCTGGATCATGGAAAAAGCAAGAGAGTTCCAGAAAAACATCTATTTCTGCTTTATTGACTATGCCAAAGCCTTTGACTGTGTGGATCACAAGAAACTGTGGAAAATTCTGAAAGAGATGGGAATACCAGACCACCTGACCTGCCTCTTGAGAAATCTGTATGCAGGTCAGGAAGCAACAGTTAGAACTGGACATGGAACAACAGACTGGTTCCAAATAGGAAAAGGAGTACGTCAAGGCTGTATATTGTCTCCCTGCTTATTTAACTTNTGTATGTAGGTCAGGAAGCAAGTTAGAACTGGACATGGAACAACAGACTGGTTCCAAATAGGAAAAGGAGTCCGTCAAAGCTGTATATTGTCACCCTGCTTATTAAACTTCTATGCAGAGTACATCATGAGAAACGCCAGACTGGAAGAAACACAAGCTGGAATCAAGACTGCCGGGAGAAATAGCAATAACCTCAGATATGCTGATGACACCACCCTTATGGCAGAAAGTGAAGAGGACCTAAAAAGCCTCTTGATGAAAGTGAAGGAGGAGAGCGAAAAAGTTGGCTTAAAGCTCAACATTAAGAAACGAAGATCATGGCATCCGGTCCCATCACTTCATGGGAAATAGATGGGGAAACAGTGGAAACAGTGTCAGACTGTTTTTGGGGGCTCTAAAATCACTGCAGATGGTGACTGCAGCCATGAAATTTTTTTCTTTTTCTTTATTTTTTTAAATTTTTTGTACAGCCATGCATGAAATTAAAAGACGCTTACTCCTTGGAAGAAGAGTTATGACCAACCTAGATAGTATATTCAAAAGCAGAGACATTACTTTGCCGACTAAGGTCCACCTAGTCAAGGCTATGGTTTTTCCTGTAGTCGTGTATGGATGTGAGATTTGGACTGTGAAGAAGGCTGAGCGCTGAAGAATTGATGCTTTTGAACTGTGGTGTTGGAGAAGACTCTTGAGAGTCCCTTGGACTGCAAGGAGATCCAACCAGTCCATTCTGAAGGAGATCAACCCTGGGATTTCTTTGGAAGGAATGATGCTGAAGCTGAAACTCCAGTACTTTGGCCACCTCATGCGAAGAGTTGACTCACTGGAAAAGACTCTGATGCTTGGAGGGATTGGGGGGAGGAGGAGTAGGGGACTACCCAAGATGAGATGGCTGGATGGCATCACGGACTCGATGGACGTGAGTTTGAGTGAACTCTGGGCGATGGTGATGGACAGGGAGGCCTGGCGTGCTGCGATTTATGGGGTCGCAGAGTCGGACACGTCTGAGCGACTGAACTGAACTTGTCCAAGACCTTATCACTAAGAAATCTGAACCAAGAGGCCATATGGTCTAACCACAGTTTCATGCCACTTAAATTCAAAGCAATTATAAATGTAATACACCTGATGGTTACTTACTGTGTTTATAACTTCCCTTAGTTTTACAAATCTTAAATAGCCAATGATCCCTAAAGCACTGACATAATCTAAATCTGTTTCTTTGATCTTTAAGGTGAGTGAAATACTTCCAGGAGGTCCTGATTATGAAACGTATCTTCATTTCCAAAACCGCTCTTCATCTTGGAACCCTTCTAACAGCATGTGCTGTTTCTGCTGTTATTGTTTAGTTGCTACGTCGTGTCTGCCTCCTGCAATCCCCTGGATTGTATATTTTCTCTCAAATAGTCAGGCTCGTTTTTCACAAATAGTTGGTACCAAGCTAGTCCCCACACAAACTTAAGCTCCAGGCAAAACAGACACCAGTGTATGTATACTTGAAGAAGAGAAGACTTCTTATGATTTGAGTATTATACCTTCTTATTTTTCTCTTGATGGCAACGTAACCTCTCTTCTCTGTATCCTCATCCATTTAGGGTCAAGCTTGGATATCAAGTTCAAATTCGCTTACAAATAAGAAACAGATCAGTCTCAATCACCCTAAATAAACCAAAAGAAGTTGAGTCATTTCTGAGAGTTACTTTCTGAGAGGTTCATTTCCATATCGAGAGACCAGTCTAAATCCCCAAGACGAGTTAGAAAGTTCCCAGAACTATGGTTACCAGAGAAAAGAGGCCGATTCAACCTGACTCAAAAAGATGGAAAATTCACGTAAGCATATGTTAGTTTTTGTGCATTCCTTATGGCAGACATGAGGCACGGGGCTTTTCAAAGCAGACATCCTTCACAGTACAATAAGGATACAAATGTACTTTAAGTATGTCCTGCTTTTAAGTATGTTCCTGTAACTAAGATGAAAATAAATAAGATTTCTGAAGAAATTATTTTAGATTAAACAGAGTCCAACTTTAAGCATCATCCAGAGTTTTATTCTGTATTCTAAATTCCAGACTTATTAAATTATTCCACATCTCATCAACTACTCTTTATGTTATTCCATTTGTTTCAGAGTTCCTTTTTTAATCTATTGCCTTTTTGTAACATCACCTGCCTGACACCTTTTATCCAATAAAAACTCTATTTTGTTCAAACTGCAGAGAGAAAAACTCAAACCACAGTTGATTACACTGGAGGAAAATCTATGAAAAGTAGTCACTGTCCCAAGTTATTCCAGAATTCTGAGGAAGCTTTAGTTTTCAGAAAACAGAAGTGCACAAAACTAATTAAAACCAGAAGAGAACAGATTAAGTTAGCTCTACAAAGGACTTGATTATTTGACACGTGTCTTTTTTCTTCACTGTGGTTCAAGACTTTGTCATCATCTACTTTACCACCAAACCACTGTCCCTTTATTGGCCTCCCTGCCTGTAAGTGCCTTCTCAAAAAGAAATAAAAGAAACCTACACTGGATAATGTTGCTACTGATTAGCAGCGTAGAAAAATATCCGAATCAATGACTGGATAGTGAGCATTTTAAGGCTTCCCAGGTGGCACAGTGGAAAAAAACCTGCCTGTCAACGCAGGAGACACGGGTTCCATGCCCGAGTCAGGAAGATCACCTGGAGCAGAAATGGCAACCCACTCCAGCATTCTTGCTGGGAATATTTTATGGACAGGGGCCTGGCGTGCTACAGTCTTTATGGTCGCACAGAGCTGGACATGACTGAGCGACTGGGCACAGCACAGCCCAGTGAGTGAGTGAGAAAGAGAATTCCAGCAGTAGGGTAGACTGCTCACAACCGAGCTAGTACACGGGTTCCATGCCCGAGTCAGGAAGATCACCTGGAGCAGAAATGGCAACCCACTCCAGCATTCTTGCTGGGAATATTTTATGGACAGGGGCCTGGCGTGCTACAGTCTTTATGGTCGCACAGAGCTGGACATGACTGAGCGACTGGGCACAGCACAGCCCAGTGAGTGAGTGAGAAAGAGAATTCCAGCAGTAGGGTAGACTGCTCACAACCGAGCTAGCACAGGAGCTACACAGATGGAGGAGCAGAGACAGACATGAGAAAGACGGCGGAACCCCGACACAGAGACAGAGGAGAGAGAAGCGCAGCAAACTCCCACGGTTCCCAGTCCAGCAGGCAGGCAGATTACTTGCGCCATAAAAGGAATTTTAAAAAATTTTAAGGTGAGAGGAGAAAGAGATAAGAAAAAAGGCTGATTAAGAATAAAAGCACAAACTATTGCATACTCATGATTTCATATACATGCCTACCTCAGAATCTTGCCCTCCTGAAAAAGGGATGCTGAGGACCAAATAAGTAAGAAATGAGTGTTCTCAATTTTAATTCTGCTCACTTTTGTAATATTAAGCAAACTAACTTCACTGACTAAAACGAAATTTAGAAAACAGATCATGCCACTAATTCCTCATGTATGTGAGGTTTCATTTTATTTTAGAAAGGCCCCTCAGTCCTGGACATAAGAGTTCAAGCCTAGAAATATCTCCAACTGGTACTCTCTTTAAAACTGTTGCCAAATTGTGATCTCTATAATTCACATATCTCACTCTGAGCTACTTGTTGATATAAATTATCCAGCTGAATTTTAAATTTTGTATTAGGTTACTTGTTTAGTAAGTTTGAAACTAATAGTTCAGCAAAACAGATACAGAAAAAGCACACATATATCAATGTGATAGGCATTAAGATTAAACTTTCTAAATGACTACTTTCTAAATAGTTTCCAACATGTTATCCCTGATAGACCATGCATACATATACACTGGGGAAACAAACATATTTTTAATGGCATTCCTTCTCAAATATCCCCCAATTAGTGCTCAGGTTGGCCAAAAACACATCCTAAATCTTATTAGTATAAGTGTACAACAAATACAGAAAATTCTCAGAATAAGTCTTCAAAAAGAAAATAACTATTCCAAGAATAAATGATAATAAAACTTATAGAAAATTCAGATCTATGGCCTATTTCACCCCACATCCAAAGCTGACATAACCTTAGAAAGAGTTCCAAAGAAAGTATCCAAACACTTGTTCAAAGCAATTCCAGAATTTCCTTATGAAAAACTCGTCACCCTTGCCGGAAGGCTAGACTTGTTTTGGACACCTGAGTTCTTCAGTCAGAACATATTTAAAATGAGGGAGTACGTTTCAGATTTAAGCCACTTTTTCTAGCTGTTAAAGGAACGCTGCTGACTAGAAAACAGCTCACAAGGTAACAAGATTCAATTATGTACATATTATGTTATTAACATGTATAAATTACTTTTAGGAAACAGAGTTTAATTCTCAAGTATGAAAATTTAAAAAAAAAAAAAAAAAAGCTAAGTTCAAAAAATACTGTGGGGTATTTTTTTTTAAACTATGATTTCTCTGTTTTGACCCTAGCAGCTTAGTCTGTCTTGAGTTCTACTGAATCAAGATTTGATGCCTAGAAACCATGTAACATAACTTTTTAAATTTGCTAAGCTACGATACTCTGAGTTGAGCTTAGGCTTCCACCTGTCCAAAACATCCATCTATAGACTGATTCAGTTCTCTTCAATACTAAGTTTACTTCTTATGCAAAAACTTCTCACCAGAGCAAGAACTATTTGCAAAGCAGCTGAGCTGCATTTTCTAATGGACTGGACTTCCAAGCCTTCACACAATTAATAATGCCAGTGTGTCTCTATGAATGAGTGACTCACAAACTTGATTTTTTTTCAAATATTTATTTATTTGGCTGTGCCAGGTCTTCGTTACGGCACTCGGGACTTTAGTTGCAGCCTGTGGGATCTAGTTTTCTGACCAGGGTTTGAACCCAGGTCTCCGTATTGGAACTACAGAGTCCCAGACAATGGATCATCAGGGAAGTCCCTTGATTTTTTTTTTTAAACAATCAAGCTCTTAAACTATAACAAATATTAGTTACATAATATCATATACCTCTACAAAACCATACAATCCAAACATACATGAGCAAACTTTAAGGAGAATTTACCTAAGAAAAATCCCAGAATTTTCAGGACTTCAAGTCTTAGCAGAAATGAATTATATGTACTAAAAATGTTTAGTTTAACCTGGCATTTTTAGCAACTAGAATTCTGTTGTTGAGAATTTTCTGAACTTACAGCTCATTTTGATCATGCCAGGTTGCTTGGACACAGAAAACAGGAGCAAATATTTTTTAAAAGAAAAATGATAGTCTTTCAGGAACCAGAAAATGTGATCAGATAGGAGAATAAAGTTCACCATACGTGGAGGCTCATTTTATCAACCTGAGTGATTAAAGATCAGATGAGTGTGCACCATGTTGGGGAAGCATAACAGTAAACAGCAACATGTACATAATACCAAGCGCGACTGCAGCAGACAAGTCTTGTGAGGTTTCTGCGATTCATGCAAACAAAGGGGGCGGGGGGCTTTGTTAACGTCCAATAATGCAACACGGGAATTATATTTATACCACATATGATAATAGATGTTTTCATGATACTGAATAGACTTCTTCACACAAAGATGAAGATCATTCACCAAATTATTGTGACTACTGTATTATATTCTGAAAAATAATGATAAATCATACAAGCCTGCTCTGTAATTCCTGGCCCATTTATCTTGCTAGTCTCCCTCTTCTAAACTGTGATACACTAGAGCATAAGAAAAATGGATTTCTTATTTCATCACTACCCTACTGTCCACCTCCTTGCCCTTTCCTCCATAAAGTCAATCATAAGTTTCTTAGTAGGATTTAATTTTCATCAAGTATTTTTATTTTTGTACTCAAATCTTTGGTTACCTATGATAAATGAAATGAGACTATTATAGTAAGTATAACATCAGATAAAGGACTGACACAGCATTTTGGTAAGGAAAATCAGGATGAGTAATTATTAATGTATAAGGAAATTTTTATTTCATAATTTTGAATATACAAATGACATTAAAATAATCAGCATAAGAAATGTTTGGTTTACTGTAATTCAAGATGACAGAATTATATTCCTTCAGAAAAGTTAAATATAGCACTTTACAATACTAAAGCTTTATAACGGTGCAGCTCACACATTTTAAAAATCTTCTTGTTTAAATCACACATACACTTTTGACAAATGGGTAATTATTACACTGACAAAAACAACAATAATGACAACAAATAATCCCAAAGTACTAAATCATATCATGGCCCCAAGAAGGATCCCAATACACATCAATGGCTTCTGATAAAACAGGAAATTCCAACTCTGGCTAAACTGCACAAAATAATAAGAAAGAGGAGAAAACTGAGAAGAAATGGCTTAATCAAATTCCCCTCCAACAGTTAATTTAATTTTACTGAGGAAAATGATTAACTATGCAAAACCTACTATAGTTATTAGACTAAAATCAAGTATTTTCCAGAATATCTTTTGGAAAGTAATATACAGCTAATACTTCATAGAAGTGATCCAAAAACTCAGGTAACTATTGATTTTAAAAGTAATCATTTTAAAAAATCATTATTTGCAAGATAGTTAATAGAGTATTATTAGATCGAGGTTATTATAACCCATTAATACAAACTTCAAATTAACATCTCCTGTTCACTATGTAAAAACTCCGTGCTGCTGCTACATCACTTCAGTCATGTCCAACTCTGCACGACCCCACAGACAGCAACCCACCAGGCTCCCCCGTCCCTGGGATTCTCCAGGCAAGAACACTGGAGTGGGTTGCCATTTCCTTCTCCAATGTATGAAAGGAAAAGTGAAAGTGAAGTCGCTTAGTCGTGTCCGACCCTCAGCAACGCCATGGACTGCAGCCTACCAGGCTCCTCTGTCCATGGGATTTCCCAGGCAAGAGTATTGGAGTGGGGTGCCATCGCCTTCTCCCCAAAACTCCGTAAACAGTAGTGAATAAAAATGGAATACAAACTTAGTCCAGTTTAAAGTTTTACATAATGACTTATGGAGCTTTCAGCCTCCCTCCAACATGACCTACACTATTACATGAACATCCATATAAATTAGAAACTGCATTATCAATTTTCTGTACTCATTCTAGTTAATAACTTAATACACCTGGCACCTTTGGTTTTTTTTTTATTTATTTGAAACCTACATATATCAGAGATTGTGAAGAAAAAAAATCAAAATTGAGCTTAAAGGGAAAAAAAGTAGAGTACATGTGCAAATTCAGAGCTGACCCTCTTACTCCCCAAATCCGTTTCATTCTTGCTGATTTCTGAAGAGCTGTCATCAATCCACAACCTTCAGGATTCAAAACAAGACCTATGTAATCAAGGAGTAAAGTGACTACTCATTTCTTGAAGAACAGACTATAATTCTTTTTATGTATGAAATGTCCTGGAGGTTTGCAGTTAGTAAAACACTCCATATCACACAACTCATCAGAAGCAAAACTATAGCATCATTTCAGTAGACTCAGAAAAAAAATTTGGTAATACTCAATGCCATTCATGAGTTTTTTAAATCAAAAACAAATTTTAATCAGAAAAACAAGAAAACTACCTCAAAGTGATGAAGTGAATGAAACGAATCTTTCAAAAACCCATAGCAAACGTAATACACACTGGTGACACTGGCGCTGCCCTCACTCCAGCCCGCGAGGCAGCTAGAACCTGCGGCATCTTTGCTGCTAGAGGCCTGAGACAGAGACAAGCGGAGTGTGAGCTGGGACAGAAGAAACGGGGGCCTCCCGTCACAAGGCAGGGGGCAGAGGCTGGGCTACTGGCTTCACAGGAGGCGGGGCCCTTAGAGCCTGCAGCGCTGCGTCCCTGCTCCAGGCCGGGCCCTGCAGCAGCCAGAGGAGCCTGCCCTGCCCTGCCTTCATAACGGCCCTGTGGATAAGAGAGCCGGACTATCTAAATCCTCGCCTCCCTCTTTTCTTTTAATTTTGTTCCGACGTTTTCACAGGTCTCACTCATAACCAACAAAGGTCCATCTAGTCAAAGCATGGTTTTTCCAGTAGTCATGTATGGATGTGGGAGTTAGACCGCACAGAAGGCTGAGTGCTCAAGACCTCATGCTTCTGAACTGTGGTGCTGGAGAAGACTCTCGAGAGTCCCTTGTGTGGCGAAGAGATCAAACCAGTCAATCCTACAATAAATCAGTCCTGAATGTTCACTGGACGGACTGACACTGAAAATGAAGCTCCAATATTCTGGCCACCTGAGGAGAAGAGCCGACTCACCAGAAAAGACCCTGATGCTGGGAAAGATTGGAGGCGGGAGGAGACGGGGACGACAGAGGATGAGATGGCTGGATGGCATCACTGACTCAATGGACATGAGTCTGCACAGACTCTGGGAGCTGGTGATGGACCGGGAGGCCTGGCGAGCTGCCGCCCGTGGCGTCACAAAGAGCGGGACTCGAGTGGGCGACTGAACAGCAGCACTCACACCAAAGGGAAATAATCTTCACTAAAACCCGCATAAGAGATGCTACTACAGGCTGCCAGGCCCCTGTCGCCACGCGGCCTGCAGTGGTATCTCTGCACTTATTCCTCACCTTTTGCTTTCCCGGCATTTTGCTTCCTACATCTGATTATCATGTGAAAATCTGGGAGGTTTCACTACTTGCTTCCAGAGGGTTCCTTCCCACTGTTTACAAACACCACAACATTGAAAAGGGCCAGTTCACCATACTTGTCACTTCCTATCACTGATTCTATCTCCAATACATAATGGATTTGGTTAAACTGCACTTATTTTACATTTTACAAAATTTTTCAAAGTATAGCAAAATACTAAACTAGCATTACTCCAACTTTCCAAAATAATAAAAATGGAATACAAACTTAGTCCAGTTTAAAGTTTTACATAATGACTTATGGAGCTTTCAGCCTCCCTCCAACATGACCTACACTATTACATGAACATCCATATAAATTAGAAACTGCATTATCAATTTTCTGTACTCATTCTAGTTAATAACTTAATACACCTGGCACCTTTGGTTTTTTTTTTATTTATTTGAAACCTACATATATCAGAGATTGTGAAGAAAAACAAATCAAAATTGAGCTTAAAGGGAAAAAAAGTAGAGTACATGTGCAAATTCAGAGCTGACCCTCTTACTCCCCAAATCCGTTTCATTCTTGCTGATTTCTGAAGAGCTGTCATCAATCCACAACCTTCAGGATTCAAAACAAGACCTATGTAATCAAGGAGTAAAGTGACTACTCATTTCTTGAAGAACAGACTATAATTCTTTTTATGTATGAAATGTCCTGGAGGTTTGCAGTTAGTAAAACACTCCATATCACACAACTCATCAGAAGCAAAACTATAGCATCATTTCAGTAGACTCAGAAAAAAAATTTGGTAATACTCAATGCCATTCATGAGTTTTTTAAATCAAAAACAAATTTTAATCAGAAAAACAAGAAAACTACCTCAAAGTGATGAAGTGAATGAAACGAATCTTTCAAAAACCCATAGCAAACGTAATACACACTGGTGACACTGGCGCTGCCCTCACTCCAGCCCGCGAGGCAGCTAGAACCTGCGGCATCTTTGCTGCTAGAGGCCTGAGACAGAGACAAGCGGAGTGTGAGCTGGGACAGAAGAAACGGGGGCCTCCCGTCACAAGGCAGGGGGCAGAGGCTGGGCTACTGGCTTCACAGGAGGCGGGGCCCTTAGAGCCTGCAGCGCTGCGTCCCTGCTCCAGGCCGGGCCCTGCAGCAGCCAGAGGAGCCTGCCCTGCCCTGCCTTCATAACGGCCCTGTGGATAAGAGAGCCGGACTATCTAAATCCTCGCCTCCCTCTTTTCTTTTCATTTTGTTCCGACGTTTTCACAGGTCTCACTCATAACCAACAAAGGTCCATCTAGTCAAAGCATGGTTTTTCCAGTAGTCATGTATGGATGTGGGAGTTAGACCGCACAGAAGGCTGAGTGCTCAAGACTTCATGCTTCTGAACTGTGGTGCTGGAGAAGACTCTCGAGAGTCCCTTGTGTGGCGAAGAGATCAAACCAGTCAATCCTACAATAAATCAGTCCTGAATGTTCACTGGACGGACTGACACTGAAAATGAAGCTCCAATATTCTGGCCACCTGAGGAGAAGAGCCGACTCACCAGAAAAGACCCTGATGCTGGGAAAGATTGGAGGCGGGAGGAGACGGGGACGACAGAGGATGAGATGGCTGGATGGCATCACTGACTCAATGGACATGAGTCTGCACAGACTCTGGGAGCTGGTGATGGACCGGGAGGCCTGGCGAGCTGCCGCCCGTGGCGTCACAAAGAGCGGGACTCGAGTGGGCGACTGAACAGCAGCACTCACACCAAAGGGAAATAATCTTCACTAAAACCCGCATAAGAGATGCTACTACAGGCTGCCAGGCCCCTGCCGCCACGCGGCCTGCAATGGTATCTCTGCACTTATTCCTCACCTTTTGCTTTCCCGGCATTTTGCTTCCTACATCTGATTATCATGTGAAAATCTGGGAGGTTTCACTACTTGCTTCCAGAGGGTTCCTTCCCACTGTTTACAAACACCACAACATTGAAAAGGGCCAGTTCACCATACTTGTCACTTCCTATCACTGATTCTATCTCCAATACATAATGGATTTGGTTAAACTGCACTTATTTTACATTTTACAAAATTTTTCAAAGTATAGCAAAATACTAAACTAGCATTACTCCAACTTTCCAAAATTTTCTCATTTCGCTTATGGCACATTTTTCTTCAACGTCGTCTTTAGGAAAAGCACAAATCCTTTTTTATATAATTCCTGCCCTTTCCAAGTTACTGAAACTGTACTCTTAAACTGCAAAGGTAATGTCCTTTCCCATGTCCTTGTCCTCCTGGATGAGTCTGCAGCCCTGATATCTAAGACCTCCTTCCTGACATTCTGACTCCTTTGTTTCCATAACTTTTTTCCCCCCAACAATCACCCCTCAGCTTCTGGCCCCTGTTCTGATGCTGCTGCCTTATGAACCTGTCCAGGGCTCTCCAGGATGGCTCTCTCTGGTCCTCCAGGGTTCCTCTCGAGCTTCACTCCCCTCCTCCCTGCTTGCTCCCCTGGCTGCTCTCCTGCTTAGCGGTCTCATTCAGACCCCACGCCTCCCTCACGCCTCCAGTTACCGGCTTCTGTCTTCATGTCTTCCGTCCTCGCCTGGATCTCAAGAACTAGACCTAACTGGCATGCAGGTAGCCCCGAAGTCGACACTGGCCGCAGGCTGGATGAGACCCCCGTGCTGCCCCGGGCGGCCCCTGTGCCAGCAGATGACAGCGTGCACTGCAGGAGGAGCACCAGCTCCACACCCACGCGAGCAGCGCTCTCGGCAGCCTGAGTGCTGGCTCTCTCTAACGTGACTTGTGCGTCTCCGCTTTAGGCACTCTACCAAACATGTGTCCTTTACTTCTGAGGTTTCTTCTGGCTAGAGAAAACTAGAGAGAGTAGACAGATAATCAACAGAACCTGAAAACGCAGCAGATAGAGGCCATGAATGAAAAAGAAGGATCAACAAACATGCTCAGGTGTCCACTCATCACGTAAACAAAACCAGAGGAATTTGAGAGAGGAGTTAGAACTTACACTGTGAAGGGATTTGACATCTCAAAGTGGAAAGAGATACTAAACAAGCAGGCTGATGTGTAGATCTTCACTTCAGAAGACAGGTGTGGATTAGCAATGTTACTCTCAGAATAACTAATAATTTATTTATAACTAATGAAAATTCAGGCCACAGGTTTGCTTTGAAAGCTAATATACATAAAGCTCAAAAAGATAGACTAGAATTATAAAAGCAGCAGCCTAGGACATGCTGTTAGAAATGAAGTAGAAAAACGGGAGCTAGAAACCTGAAAAGGAGCAAGCAGAAGAACATGATTTTACAGTAGCAGAAAAGTGCAGTTAGACGAAGGCATGGTCTGCAATGTTATTCAGAGGAAAATGAAGAAAGCAAGTCAAAGATAAGAACAAAGACATCCCATGAGATGTAATAACACAGAGGTCGTAAAGGGGGCCTTAGTTTTGACAAGAGGGAAACCAGAATGGAGCTGGTGGAGGAGTGAGAGTGGAAGGTGAGGGAATGACGGTGAACAGTTGCCAGGCAGAGATAACGCCTTCAAAATACTTGGCTATGAAAGGGAAGAGAGGTAGTAGAGAGTGATATACAACTCACATAAATGCACATGTAAATAAACAGAGTGCCTCTCAAGCCCTGGGAACAGCGCATTATTTCATGTACTTCTGTCTTTCCTCACGTGGACACCTCTCAGTGTAACATTCATTCCCACTAAGGTCAGAAACAGCGAAGGCGGCTCACTGTGACCACTCTTACTTTTTTCCTGGACATATTAATAACTGAAGTCAGAATAGAGAACACCACTAAAAACATAAAAAACTAAGAATTAGAAAAGAAAAAACAAAACCTATTTGCAAACAAAACCTGATGCAGATGAGATGGAAAACCCTAGAAAAATCAATGAAGAAACTCAAAAAACAAAATAATGCAGCAAGGGAGCAAGATATAAGATAAACATGCAAAAACCAGTAATACATATACTAATAACATCAGACAGGATATCTAATGAATAAGAAAGTCTCATTTAAAATAGTAATAAATGTTAAATATAGAAAATGGAAATGTTCAAAACTTACATGAACAAACACTCTTAAAGACACAAAAGTAGGCCTAAATGATAGGGGGAAAAAAAATCTTGTCGTTGGCTGGTACATCTCAACATCAACATGTTATAAATTTACAAATTTAACTTGAACTAGTACTCTTGCCTGGAAAATCCAATGGACGGAGTAGCCTGGTGGGCTGCAGTCCATGGGGTCGCTAACAGTCGGACAGACTGAGCGACTTCACTTTCACTTTTCTCTTTCATGCACTGGAGAAGGAAATGGCAACCCACTCCAGTATTCTTGCCTGGAGAATCCCAGGGATGGGGGAGCCTGGTGGGCTGCCGTCTATGGGGTCACACAGAGTCGGACACGACTGAAGTGACTTAGCAGCAGCAGCAGCAGCAGCAGAGAATGTTATATTGAAGTTCAAATGGAAAACAAAAATTCAGGAAAAGTTAGCACACAATGAAAAGAAACAGGCGGTGGCAACTCTCATCAAAATATACTACAAAGCCTCTATACCTAAAACAGTGCGGTACATGGGAGGAGACAGACAGCCCAGGGAAACAGAACACAAAGCCCCAAACCAGATTTAGCTATGACACCTGGCAACACTGGCGTAAGAGTGGGCTTCTAAACAAGTGGACAGGCATTTGGGGAAAATAAAAAGAAGACAAAAACTGGGCCTGCTTCTCACACCATACACAAAAATAAACTCTAAAGAGATCAGAGATTTAAGTGTAAATAACAAAACCATACAAGCTGAATATCTCCTTTAACCTGAGAGCTATAAGAGGAAAACTCTTTCTAAAGAGAACTAAAATACAAATATAAAACTTTTACATGACGAAAATACCGGAGGCAAAATCAAAATAGAGATGACAAACCAGAAGCAAACATTTGTACTATAACTCACTGAATAAATGATTAATATAACTGCAGACAACTTTCTAAAAAAGACCTATAGAAAGTGGGTTTTAAACAGATGAAAAGACATTCAGCTCCACTCATAATAAAATGAAACGCAAATTAAATGTACACTGAGATATCACTTTTTATCGATCAGATTGAGAACAATCCCAAACTTTCACGGTATACTATTGGCAAGGCTGTAGGGAAACAGGCACTCCTGATGCTCCTACTGGAAATGCAAAGTGGTGAACACCAGCCCAGCAAAGAAACAGTGCAAGTATCTAATTAAACTACAGAAGCATTGACACTTTGAATCAGTAAGCCCACTTCCAGGAATATCCCTGACGATAAACCTGCAACAATGTGAAAATGCAAATACACGAGTACATCCATCCTAGCATTACTTGCAATTCACCATACCAGAAACTACTTTAAAATACACATGGAAGAGACTGGTTGAATAAACCATGGTTCAGTTCATTTCAGTTCTGTTCAGCTGCTCAGTCGTGTTCAACTTTCTGCAACCCCATGAACCATAGCACACCAGGCCTCCCTGTCCATCACCAACTCCCGGAGTCCACCCAGACCCATGTCCATCGAGTCGGTGACGCCATCCAACCATCTCATCCTGTCGTCCCCTTCTCCTCCTGCCCTCAGTCTCTCCCAGCATCAGGGTCTTTTCCAATCAGTCAGCTCTTCGCACCAGGTGGCCAAAGTACTGGAGTTTCAGCTTCAACATCAGTCCTCCCAGTGAATATTCAGGGTTTATTTCCTTTGGGTTTGACTGGTTTGATCTCTTTCCTGTCCAAGGGACTCTCAAGACTCTTCTCCAGCACCACAGTTCAAAAGCATCAATTCTTTGGCACTCAGCTTTGTTTATAGTCCAACTCTCACATCCATACATAACCACTGGAGAAAACATAGCCTTGACTAGATGGACCTTTGTTGACAAAGTAATGTCTCTGCTTTTTAAGATGCTGTCTAGGATGGTCATAACTTTCCTTCCAAGGAGTAAGCATCTTTTAATTTCATGGCTGCAATCACCATCTGCAGTGATTTTGGAGCCCAGGAAAATAAGGTCTGACACTGTTTCCCCATCTTTTTGCCATGAAGTGATGGGACCAGATGCCATGGTCTTAGTTTTCTAATGTAAACTAATGAAATGTATGAGGAGTCTCTAAAACTGATATGACTTCCAAGAGATAGATAAATGAAAACAAGCAAATTGCAGAAGAACATATATAGTATACTACACTTTTGATAACAAAGGGGAAATAAAAAATGTAAGAAAAATTACCTGCTTATCTGTTTAAAAGGAAGGATGTACTAAAAAAAAAAGTTAAGTTGTTTACCTATAAAGGACCGAGTAAATGGGGGATATGGAAGGACTTTTTCATACAATCTTATTTTTGGGAAAAGTCAATCATTTTCTACATATTCAAAAAATTAAATCAATAATGATGTGACACTAAAAGAAAACTAAAATGAGTGAACTCAGCTATATTCACACTAAGGGGATAAAAAAGAAAGAAGTAATCCAAGTAATTAAGAACACGGCATCTGATTATATATACTTAGAACTGAGTGGGGTGAGGAGGAGAACTTCAAACGACCCTGGAACTGGCAAGGCTGCCGGTAAACATGCTCGTTCTAACACCATAATGGACCAATTCTGAAACGATCTTAGATCAGTTACTGAGTTGCAGGAAGAAGTTAAATGTGTTAATACTGTTGGAAGCCAATGTTCTTGCTGTGAAAGAAGGAACATGTAAATACGGAGAAGTGAAGACAAGAAAGAACGCTGTGGAAGAATTAGAGATACTGATGTGAACTAAGATTTCTAAAATGTGTATATGTGTGTTTATCAGTTTGGATGTCTGTATATATTTCTGTATCAATGCCGATGTGTATATATACACACACCCACACTTTCTATGGGCACTCTCTCCTCTAAAAGGGCCTAAAGCCAAGACCCCACAGGGATGAGCACAGTCCACTAATACTATTACCCCACTAAAAGCAATCAGAGTTCCTCAGGGAAATGGCCAAGAGCTGCCAGGGCGGAATAGATCAGAGATAAGTCTGTGACAACTTGCTTTGCCAGAAACTAAGAAAGCACTCAAAAATGTGATGGAGGAATGCCATGTACTTCTACTAAACCAAACTGGGACAATTTTGAGCATCAAAATAAGTAATGAATTACAAACCACTAAAAAGAACAGACACCCATGAGCTCATACCAATAATAAACGACTGAATGAATAAGTAAGTGAATCAATCAATCAGAATGGTTTTCCTTACAGAAGAACGCTGTTACTGACTAGGAGGAGGGCTGAAATTGGAAAAACTCTGATGTAGAAAAAACTACACCAGGCAAGAATCCTCAACAGAAGCAAAATCTAGATGAAAATTTTGATAAGGAGCTGGATATTCACATGATTCTAAAGTGTTTCCCAACTGATTGCTTATTATAGTTACAAGGGAAACAAAACAAAACAAAAACCCTGAACTCTATGGTGGAGAAATCTGCTAACACTCTGACTGATTACAGGTAACATTCCCAGTGTGCCTCTATCTGTGACGTCCCAAGGAGGATACAACGTCCTTTATGCAGGCTTCTGGTTGGAATGCAGAATCCAAATCTAATCATGAGGACAAGGCAGACAATCCAAATGAGGAGTGATAGACAGACAAATGAAGGGTTGTATCACTCAAAAATATTAACATCATAAAAAAAGAAAGGCTGTGCGACCATTTCAAATTACAGAAGGCAAGAGACAAAACAGCTAAATACAATGTCGGGTCCTAGACTGGACACTTACTGAAGGGAGAAATGCTTACGTGAGGAATATTATGGTTTCACATGAGAAATCTGGAATATGGAAAACAGATTAGATATAAATATATTCAAGTTACTGAAGCTGAATACTGTACTATAGATATGGACAAGAACATCCCTATTAGGAATATACACTGACAGGCTTTCAGATATAAATGCAATCTTTGCTCCAAGTTCAGGAGAAAAACTGTGGGCACGTGTCCACGTGTTTGAAGGGAGGAAGGGAAGAGATGCACCTGAACGATAAACGAGGTAAAATGTCCACAGTGAATCTAGGCAAAGAGAACACTATTCTTAAATTATCTGTTAAGCCACCATTTGCAGTTTTTTCTACCATGTCATTCCCATGGTAAGTTGAAGAGAGTGCGGTCTCATGACGTGAACTCATCAGAAGTGAGCCCTCTCACTCTTACTCCTAAGTCTAGCACTGATTTCAACTGTCACAGTATGTTGCATTTGGGATGTTAACCCGGGTGGCTCAAACGTTAAAGAATCTGCCTTCAATGCAGGAGACCTGGGTTCGATCTCTGGGTTGGGAAGATCCCCCTGGAGAACGGAATGGCTACCCACTCCAGTGTTCTTGCCTGGAGAATCTCATGGACAGAGGAGCCTGGCAGGTCACAGAGAGTCAGACACAACTGAGCGACGAGCACTTCAGCTCCAAGATTTCCAAGGCTGTTTGGTCTATCCTATCTCACCTCCTGCAATTCTCTGCTAAGATTCCTTCCTCGCTCCCTCTACCCTCAAACACTACAGCTGCTTCTTGCCTCAGGCTCTCCAGCACACAGCACAATGGCCAACTTCACTTCTTACAAACCCCCGTGGAAAATGGTCTAGCTGGCCATTTCTGGATTTCAGCTCTCATACATTTACTGGACTATACTTCACTCACTCCAATAGGCACCTGGCTTACTCTCTAGTCAGGGTTTCAGGAACCATTCATTGAGCTGAAATGTTGAACTTGTTTCATTGCTTGCTCATGGCTGTCCTCATTCTAGCAAATACTGAGAGTGCTCCTTGTCCTCCCTTCCACTTGCCCACCAAATCTGACTGGGATCTCATCAACATTCACTTTCTAGAAGATGCTCTCTCAGTTTTCCCAGATCTGGAAGTGTCTGCCATGCTTAGTCCCTTCAGCAGACAAGGGCTGTAGCAGTGTCATTCGCACAAGTAACAATAACAGAAAGAGTGTAACCATCATGACAATTTCAAAAGTTGTCTTCATCTCTTATTTTGATTAAGAAAAATAAATACTGGAAAGAAGCCACTGTGTGCATATGCTGAAAGATAAGAATGGTTGTGGGTTTTTTGTTGTTGTTGTTTTTTAAAGAAAAAGGATGCTGAATGCTATGGTCAAGTAAATTTGGAAAATGCTACACGGAATAAAGCTACACCAGGTTCTTAAGATTTTTTAATACAAATCAATATATGTTGTAATTTTCTTAAAGAGGAATAAAGTATACAGTGCTTTCTAAACTTACTTGACCACAGGCTTTTCTACTGAGAGCTTCACCTGGGAAAAACATACCACAGACTATATACTATGGAAATGTTGCTACAAGGTTACTGGGAGAAAGCACCAGATTATCAGAAATTTATCAAGATTTAAGAACCAAAAGAAACCAACTGCTTAACATTAGCAGAGTCCTGTGAAGCTTCCCACCTATAATACAGAGGAGTGACAGATCCCAACTGTTAATTACTTAAAGACCAAAACCCTGGAGAGTTCTAGATCAAATATTTGCCTACTTCAGGGCCCCATGAAAATTCTAATGTCAACTTCCTATCGTCTCCTCCAACCCCTGAACTGCCAATGACCAACTAACTCCAATCCGCCTCTTCACAATTACAATACACACATGCAGAGAAAAGGAGAGGTTTTGGCTGAGAAGCTTCTCAAATTTTAATGTGTATACAAATTAGCTGGTAATGTTGATTAAAATGCAGATTCTGATTCAGCAGGCATGGGTTTGGGCCCCCATATTCTGCATTTCCAGCAAGCTCGCAGGTTAATGTTGTCAAATGAGGGACCTCACTCTGGCAGAGTTCTGGGCACCTTACGACAAAAAAGAGGCCCCTAATTTATAAGTATCCACTAGCTCTCCGTCAAACTGCTTTTCAAAAGTCAGATTCTCCCAGATGAAAACAATGAAGCTTTTAATCATCTATAAAAACTGAAACTGTGTACAATAAAAAGAAGATACTAAAATCATTATTATCTGCTAACAATTATTTTTCTTTAGAAATGTAAGTCTAAATCCTCATTCTACTTCTGTATGGAAATACCGACACCAATGACACAAAAATGCACTGAAGTCTGTGGTGGTCAGGAGTCGTCTCCACCTTCAGTAACTCACAAGGCTACAAAGAGAAACTCCCATTGCCATGCCTCCACCCAAAAAAGGATGTATAAAGCCAGCATCTTTCTCAATGATTTACTGAAAGCAGCAGCTCATTTTAATAAAAGCATCCCAAAACATAAAATTGATTGAACCAACTGCTGTGGTGGGCATACACAACAGCTGATCGAAATCATTCAAGACTTTTATTCTTATAGATCTTCCTTCAGGCTTTGAGAATTTTTTCCCATTCTATACTTTAACCTTGAAATTGAACTAGAGAAAAAAGAATTGGTAAATCTATAGAATATATCTAGAAAGTAAGTCAATTCAAGACAATAACAAATAAGATCACATAAAGCCTAATGCCCAAACTGCTTTTCTAGGATGTACTTTGAGTAACAAAAACTAAGAATTTAAACTAAGTCACTTTTTTGTGTTGTTAAAAATTGTGTGGCCTTTCCTAAGAACGGCACTGCCACCATACCACATATATTACCCCCATTCCTTACAAAGGAAAACTTAGCACAATTAGAAATTATTTCTCTTTATAACTGGATTTCCTGATATTAAACATTTTAAGATCTTATTTAACTAAAAAACAAAGACATTTATCCTTTCATTGCATGTTAAATGATGCCTTTGACTTTTTATAAGGTAATTTTATAATATTTTTGTCATAGTGAAGGACAAAGATAAGCCAACTGTTTAGATTCCTCTCCTTTATGTTGTGTCTTTGATCACTAACAATGCTGCGTGAACAGCCAACAGAAGGCTGACATTTCATAAAATATGCAGTGATAAAAACTAATACTGCAGCATCTGGGAGTGATATATAAAATGCAGAAATACACCTAATAACTGTGATCTTAAATTACAAGTTACTAAAAGCTAAATAAAAAGCTACCTAAGAATAAAAAAGTGGCAAGATTACAAAGGGGTTTTTTTTTACTCCTTTTTCTAAAAACAAAGTTTAAAAAAATTTTAAGTCTATAACACTTTCCCTGCTATTCTATGCATAAAAGCCAGCTACCTTCTAAGAACAGGGTTTCCATACTATATACTTTTCAACAATTGAAGAATACATTACAAAATTATCACTGAAAGGGTTTGCAGAAAATGCGAAGGAAATTCCTTCTTCTTTAATACTTAAAAAATGTCAAAACTGATGATGGAGAAGCAATCTATCACTTTGAAGCCGTGATGCTAAAGAGCATCACCAAGGTAAGTTTTAAAAACTATAATAATGTAAACAAACATACTCATAGTGCCTGTACTAATCACAATCTAAAGCTTAAGCCCCTGGTACACAACAGCAAAGTAAACTGTGCTCAGATACGTTTAAATAATTTTAACTTTACCGCTAAACATTTGTTTACTAACAGTGGGAAGCAAGTAAGGTACTCAATAAAGAACATTCAAAAGCAATCATGTGAATTATCTTTATAGCATTTGGTTTAATATTCTACCTATATCCATCAGGACTTCCCTGGTGGCTCAGATGGTAAAGCGTCTGTCTACAGTGCAGGAGACCTGGGTTCGAGCCCTGGGTTGGGAAGATACCCTGGAGAAGGAAATGGCAATCCACTTCAGTACTATTGCCTGGAAAATCCCATGGACAGAGGAGCCTTGTAGGCTACAGTCTATGGGGCCGCAAAGAGTCGGGACACGACTGAGCGACTTCACTTCACTATATCCATCAAAATCACCGTCCAGTAGAAGTGATTTTGGTTTTTGTTTTGCTTTTTTTTTAACATATATGCTAAGGGCAAGTGAAAAAATAAAAGCCATATTCAGCACTTTAAGAACTCTGAATTATACTTTAACTAAAGAAAATAGACAACAGTTAAGTATGCGGGAGGCAACTGTCCTTGTACTTATAATTAGCATCTGAATTTAGGGATTTCACTGCTTAATGCACACCCACCCGCCTGTTATTCTTATCATGGCTTTTTATGTCACTTAATGGAGAAAAATACACTTTTTCCTCCTCATATTTACATCAACGCTATTTAATTTTTTTTAAAGCTGTTATAATAGGTTAAATGGCAGTCTCAACATCACTCTTCATCTCCCGCTGGACAAAGAATGGCATTACAGGATTGAGAATAGAGAAGGCATATTTACATTCATAATGTCCCTAACTGTAACATTTATGTAAATTATGATTTTACATTTGCAAATACAATAACTTTTCGTTTCACTGCATACTTTACCATTCTTTCAACATTAACTTTCTATGGTTATTACAATCTCAAAAAACCATACCTAGGAAACGTGATGTCATTCAAGCCACTGGAAGAAACATTTAAGTTAAAATAATAATGTGTCTAATAATGTATTTAACTTTAATCTTCTTCTTCTATAAAAGAGAACTTTAGTATATTAAATATAAACTTTTCATAGATATTCAATGATAAATTTACTGTAACTGTTTAAACATCAAAAAAATATCAATCATCCTTTCCTCTCTTTTGCCTACTGAATCTAGACTTACAGCATGTCAATACTGTGTACATATAGAAGAAAACAACTGTTTTACCCTCTGAAAACCTGAGAGTAGTTTACTGCATCAAAATTCATGCTTAAAGTAAGAAACAATATACATACCAATAACAGCAGGGGAAAAAAAAAGAAGGCAATTTTCAGGTTTTTCACTTGTCAAAAACATAGCAAACCACAGTCCTCAATCATAATTACATAGGTACTGCTAAGTTAGCTGCAGGATATTTTTCTCTCCCTTCTAGACTGGAAAGTCCATGAATACAGGGTCTTTACTTCTTTTGTTTAACCCATTATCAATACTTCTTGGGTAATCAATTAATATTTATGAAAATAATGAACGAGCAAATATCAATTTATCATCTGAGATTAGTAATCACTGATACTTAGTCCATAAGAGAGATCTAAGGAAAGAGAACATGGTCCCTCATCTCTTCACACTTAAAATCTATCGATAATTAACAGTACAGAATCTAGGCCCAACTACACACAAGTAACAGTGCAAAACACCAAACAAGAACGGCCTTGTAACAGGTAACAGATCAAACCAGGACCTGAGAGAGGGTGAGACCAAGGAGAACCAAATTCTTCAGAGATTTCATGGAGTGTGCAGGACATGAGCTCCAAGTTAGGAAGAAAGTACACAAGCTTTAGAAGAGCATGTTTAGAAAAAATATGGCAGGATCACAGGACAGAAGGAGAAGTGAGATGAGGAAGGCCATGCAAATCCAGGAAAGTGCTCAGTGTGCTGGCACCATTTTAACAGAAATGGGAGATTTTTTTGTTACTCACTAGTGGAACAAACGGGGAGGGCAATGGCACCCACTCCAGTCCTCCTGCCTGGAAAACCCCATGGACAGAGGAGCCTGGTGAGCAGCAGTCCGTGGGGTCACAAAGAGTCGGACATGACTGAGCGACTTCACTCTTCACCTTCACGTGCTGGAGAAGGACACCCCTGAGCAGCAGAGGTGGAGCACAGGCTGAATGAGACGTTTATGGCAACTCCACCAAAGGACCTTGAAAGTCACGCTACAATCAGTATTCTGTAAAACCCTGTAAGAGAAAAGGGCTCAAGTGGTAAAGAATCCCCCTG
>SJYX01011847.1:83582-106063 GCA_006410675.1 Oreotragus oreotragus
GGGGAAGGCAATGGCACCCCACCCCAGTACTCTTGCCTGGAAAATCCAATGGACGGAGTAGCCTGGTGGCCTGCGGTCCATGGGGTCGCTAACAGTCGGACAGACTGAGCGACTTCACTTTCACTTTTCTCTTTCATGCATTGGAGAAGGAAATGGCAACCCACTCCAGTGTTCTTGCCTGGAGAATCCCAGGGATGGGGGAGCCTGGTGGGCTGCCGTCTATGGGGTCACACAGAGTCGGACACGACTGAAGTGACAGCAGCAGCAGGAAATGGAGTAAACTTGAGAATGTGGTAAAAAGGCACGGAGGACAGATTTTATTTGACTTTTTTAACTTTTTGTTTTATATGGAGTATCGGTGGTTAACAGTGCTGTGTTAGTTTCAGGGGGACAGCAACGTGCCTCAGTTCTATCTGTATACGGGTCTACTCTTTTCCCATATCGGTTGTTGCACAACCTCGAGCAGGGTTTCCTGCGCTGCACAGTGGGTCCTTGCTGATTGTCTAGCTTAAGCTCAGCAGTGTGTGTATGTTGACCCCGAGTTCCAGACTGTAGAGTGCGCTATGAGGGTGCAATAGTGCAGACCTGGAAAAGGACGGGAGACGACGGGTAAAAAGCAGAGGCTGAAGATTGAGCCACACTATTAACGAACTCTATAATATACGTGTGGAAAGCAACTAAAATGAAAGGGACGGACTGGCTTCATGAGACAGCTGAGTCCAGGATGACTCACGAAAGGACCACAGTGTCCAAAGATAAAGAGCTCACAGAAGCTGACCCAAGCAGCGGTGGAGAAAGTAAAAAAGAAACCGTAATTTGTGTGTTTTTTTTTTAAACCGTAATTTGTAAATTGTTTCTCTGTTTGAATAAGGAAGTATCAGAATATAAACTAAGTACCTGAGGAAACCATAAGATGTTTAAACACTTCCTATTGTATTATTTCACTAAAAGAAGAGGCTAGGACATTTTTCTTTCAAAGTGTCCGAATTCTAGAACACACATAAACGCCCACAGAGGCCAGAAACAAAGCCACACTCATCTGTCCTCTACCCTTTTATGAGCCGCAGCGCACCCCTCATTTCTTCACATCTGCTGCTGCTGCGTCGCTTCAGTCGTGTCCGACTCTGTGCGGCCCCATGGACTGCAGCCCACCAGGCGCTGCCGTCCCTGGGATTCTCCAGGCAAGAACACTGGAGTGGGTTGCCACTGCCTTCTCCATATCTTCATATCTATATTACTTCTTATTTCTTTATTTCATTTTCTGAGGTTTAGGTCAATTATCTACCTAAAGTAGGTATTATGCTTTTATAATTACCAATTTCAAGAAAATATTTCAATGAGAAAAAAATTTAAGTATTGTACGTATTTTTACAACATATACACACAACCTATTTTGAGGCTAATTTACAAGGTAGAGTTTACACAAGAACATAAGAGAAAAGAGAAACATAAGGAAAAGAGAAATTAAGACAAATCCTCTTCCCCGACTCAGAATACCACATGTAAATACTGATGTGTAATAAGGTTGTTAAAAGTTGTCTTCCAGAGTATACTTTATCTGAAGAATCCTAAGAAAAATTTAATTGTCACAAGATTTAGGGATTCCGATGGGTAAAGAAAAGCTCTCTAAGGTCTGATCTTCATTGTGATACATAAAGCGGAGACATGTTCATTCATCAGCCAAAGCAGCGCTTGCTCCGAGATGAGTACGTGAATGCATGCAGGCCACATGGGTGTCACGCTCGACTACAAGATATTTAAGCTAATCAATAAGTCAGATATGTTCTTAAAAATGCTAAGTGGTTGTTTATGTGTGCTAGGCTTTCTGTACGGCATATTAATGTACTTTTTGTGTATGATATAGTGAACTTGGTGATGATAAATATGTGCTGTGTCTGCCGGCTACATTTCTACCGACAGCAAATGGAGTGTAAAACTGGCATTGTAAACGGAAAAGAAAGAAATTAACTTTAGAGGTATGGAGCATGGGTTTTATGTATTAGGCATTACTTAAGTAAATCTAAACTCTGATGGATTCACTATTAAATTAAAGACTCAACTATCTATATATAAATTACCAAGTATCCAATATCTACTTAGCTTATTAAAATAAAGGATTAAAATCATAAATTGTTCTTTTTTAGATTGTCCAAACAAGAAATTAATCTATTTGAATATAAAATTATATTCTGTGCTTTGGGAAAAATTCCAGATGACAAACTTAGTTGAAGAATAGACAAAAATGGCAATTTGGTCTTTAGACAGACATAAAATACATGATTGTTTTCTTCAATTAATGTAGTTTAGTCTACTAAATTAAAATTAGCAAAAATATGAAACAAAAATACTCAAGTACTTTATTAAAAAGGCAGCAGTACCAACAAAATTTGTTTCTAGAATATAAAACCACACCCTCTGAAAAAAAAAAGAAGAAGCTATTTAAATGAATGCAATGCCCAGGGACCTCTCTGATATAAAACAAAGTCTAAAGATGGGGAGTGGGCACTAGGGGGAGAGCCGGTCTTAGTCCCTCCTCTTTCCATGCAGGAGTCTAAGGACAGCATCACAAGCAACAACAGAAACTTGGACACAACTTCCTGAAGTTGTCTTGCCACTAAACACTGAGGAACAAGAGTATGGCAGAATTCGAAGGCAAAAGACTCTAAGAATGATGGAAGTCATCACACCACTAAGCATGTGGCTCCTTTATCTATAACAAACGGGCAAAAAAGAAACAGCATACCTCCTCCTTGCTGACTTCTGACAAGTCAGGAAAAGGATTCAGGACCATCGTGAAAGTGTCAAAGGGAACCAGGACAGGGGACAGAAAAGGGAAGAACTGAAACACACATTTTAAAGAGAGGGAAGAAGAAAGCGGAGTCTGGGGTTTTACTTGTATTTTAAGTAATTCTACTGGCAGCTCAAATTGGATAACTCTATAATTAATGGCCAAACTACGACATTCCTAAGAATTAAAAGACCTTGTAGGAGGCAGAACACTTCACCAGTCCCTCCAAAGAAGTCTTTGTCTTACTCCCTTAGACCTGTTACTTCACAAGGCAAAAAGTCATTTGAAGAAATGATTACTGATGAACCTTTAGCTGGAGAGACTATCCTAGATAATCCTAGCGAGCCGACTCTAATCACTTGAGTCAAAAGGAAAGGTGCAAGGAAAGAAGGGTCAGAAAAGTATCAAGAAGGATTCCAATAGCTGTTGCTGGCTTTGAAACTGGGGGAGGGGGCCATGAGCCAAGAAGTAGCTCTCAAAAGAAGCTGGAAAGGGCTCCTGGAGCACAGGAAACAAACAAAAGAATGGAGACCTAGGTCCTACAATCACATGCAAGGGAGTTTTGGCAACAAACTGAAAGAAGAGGAAACAGATTCTCTGACCCTGATTTTAGGCTAGGGAGACATATACTGGACTTCTGAACTATACGACCATATAATTAAAAATGGGTGTTGTCTTAAAACAATAACTTTGCGATAATTTACCTGGGAACAATAAAAAACAAAAACAGGGATGCTAAAAATAATTAAGGTAGGATAGTAGGCATTCAGACTTAAATTGAACAAAGTAGGGAAAACCATGAGACCATTCAGGTATGACCTAAATCAAATTCCATACCATTATACAATGGAAGTGACAAATAGATTCAAGGGATTAGGTCTGATAGACAGAGTACCTGAAGAACTACTGACGGAGGTTCGATACATTGTACAGGAGGCAGTGATCAAGACAATCCCCCCAGAAAAGAAATGCAATAAGGCAAAGTGGCTGTCTAAGCAGATCTTGCAAACAGCTGAGAAAAGAAGACAAGCTAAAGGCAAAGGAGAAAAGAAAAGATATACCCACATGAATGCAGAATTCCAAAAAATAGCAAGGAGAGATAAGAAAGCCTTCCTAAGTTCTCAGTGCAAAGAAATAGAGGAAAACAATACAATGGGAAAGACTAGAGATCTCTTCAAGAAAATCAGAAATACCAAAGGAATATTTCATGCAAAGATGGACACAATAAAGGACAGAAAAGGTATGGACCTAACAGAAGCAGAAGATATTAAGAAAAGGTAGCAAGAATACACAGAAAAACAATACAAAAGAGTTCTTCATGACCCAGATAACCATGATGATATGATCAATCATCTAGAGCCAGATATCCTGGAATGTGAAGTAGGCCTTAGCAAGCATCACTACGAACAAAGCTAGTGGGGGTGATCAAATTCCAGTTGAGCTATTGAAAATCCTAAAAGATGATGCTGTGAAAGTACTGCACTAAATATGCCAGCAAATCGGGAAAACTCAGCAGTGGCCGCAAGACAAGAAAAGGTCAGTTTTCATTCCAATCCCAAAGAAAGGCAATGCCAAACAATGCCCAAACTACCGTACAATTGCATTCATCTCACACGCTAGCAAAGTAATGCTCAAAATTCTCCAAGCTAGGCTTCAATAGTATGTGTTGAGAATTTCCAGATGTTCAAGCTGAATTTGGAAAAGGCAGAGGAACCAGAGATTGGATCACAGGAAAAGCAAGAGAATTCCAGAAAAACATCTACTTCTGCTTCATTGACTACACTAAAGCCTTTTACTGTGTGGATCACAACAAACTGGAAAATTCTTAAAGAGACTAGAATATAAGACCACCTTACCTGCCTCCTGAGAAACCTGTATGCAGGTCAAGAAGCAAGTTAGAACTGGACATGGAACAACTGACTGGTTCCAAATAGGGAAAGGAGTACGTCAAGGCTGTATACTGTCACCCTGCTTATTTAACTTATATGCAGAGTACATCATGAGAAATGCTGGGCTGGATGAAGCACAAGCTGGAATCAAGATTGCAAGGAGAAATATCAATAACATCAGATATACAGATAACAACACTCTTATGGCAGAAAGAGAAGAGGAACCGAAGAGCCTCTTGATGAAACTGAAAGAGGAGAGTGAAATTCAACATTCAAAAATCTAAAATCATGGCAAACAGGTGGGGAAACAATACAAAGAGTGAGAGACTTTATTTTTCTGGGCTCCAAAATGACTGCAGATGGTGACTGCAGCCATGAAATTAAAAGAAGCTTGCTCCTTGAAGAAGAAAAGTTATGATCAACCTAGACAGCATATTAAAAAGCAGCGAGATTACTTTGCCAACAAAGGTCCACAGAGTCAAAGCTATGGTTTTTCCAGTAGTCATGTATGGATATGAGAGTTGGACCATAAAGAAAGCTGAGCGCGTAAGCATTGATGCTTTTGAACTGCGGTGGTGGAGAAGACTCCTGAGAGGCCCTTGGACTGCAAGGAGATCCAACCAGTCCATCCTAAAGGAGATCAGTCATGAATATTCACTGGAAGGACTAATGCTGAAACTGAAACTCCAATACTCTGGCCACCTGATGCAAAGAAATGACTCATTGGAAAAGACCCTGATGCTCAGAAAGATTGAAGGCAAAAGAAGAAGAGGACGACAGAGGATGAGATGGTTGGATGGCATCACCAACTCGATGGACATGAGTTTGAGAAAGTTCTGGGAGTTGGTGATAGACAGGGAAGTATGGTGTGCTGCAGTCCATGGGGTCACAAAGAGTTGGACACAACTGAACTACTGAACTGATCTGAGTGACACAGAAGCACTAAATTTTGCATTGGTATATGTAGAATTCATTTAAAGGCACATCATTCTCAAACGTCCCATCACCCTCAACAACACCATTACCAAAGTATGATAGTTTATAATCCCCAGGTTCTTAAAATTGGCAGAAACCATATCACTTACATTGCGAACATTTCCCAGAATACTAGAAATTCTTTCTCCTTAAAGTATATTTGCTCTTTGCCATAAACTTCCAAAGAGAACCTTGCTAGGAAAAGGATGTATCTCTAACTTAGTTGTGAATGCTACAGAGAGGGTACAATGACATTTACAGTGCACAGGTCAATTTACTGCTACACAATCAAGCTTGTTATTCCGTCAATGACTATAGTTTCTATGACATCTCAGGTAATCTGTACACTTCAGGACCAGTAACAAATCAGAGCATTACAATGATGTGCACCACTCTCAATAATTTCTTGTTCCCTTTTGCTAGTAAACTGAGCTTCTTAAGAAAAACTATATTTATAATGCATAACAAATAATGAACACCATGTATGCCCAAAATGGCATACTATAATTAACACACAAAATGTAATATCAGTTCAGTTCAGTCACTCAGTCGTGTCTGACTCTTTACGACCCCATGAATCGCAGTCTGCTAGGCCTCCCTATCCATCACCAACTCCCGGAGTTCACTCAAACTCACGTCCGTCAAGTCAGTGATGCCATCCAGCCATCTCATCCTCTGTCGTCCCCTTTTCCTCCTGCCCTCAATCCCTCCCAGCATCAGAGTCTTTTCCAATGAGTCAACTCTTCACATGAGGTGGCCAAANAATGCTCAAAATTCTCCAAGCTAGGCTTCAATAGTACGTGAACCGTGAACTCCCAGATGTTCAAGCTAAATATAGAAGAGGCAGAGGAACCAGAGATCAAATTGCCATCATCCTTTGGATAATCGAAAAAGCAAGAGAGTGCCAGAAAAACATCTACTTCTGTTTTATTGACTATGCCAAAGCCTTTGACTGTGTGGATCACAACAAAATGTGGAAAACTCTTAAAGAGATGGGAATACCAGACCACCTGACCTGCCTCCTGAGAAACCTGTATGCAGGTCAGGAAGCAACAGTTTAGAACTGCACATGGATCAATAGACTGGTTCCAAACAGGAAAGGAGTACGTCAAGGTTGTATACTGTTAACCAGCTTATTTAACTTAAATGCAGAGTACATCATGAGAAACACTGGGCTGCATGAAGCACAAGCTGGAATCAAGACTGCCAGGAGAAATATCAATAACCCCAGGTATGCAGATGACACCACTCTTATGGCAGAAAGTGAAGAAGAACTAAAAAGAAGCTCTTGATGAAACTGAAAGAGGAGACTGAAAAACCTGGCTTAAAGCTCAACATTTAGAAAACTAAGATCGTGGCGTCTGGTCCCATCACTTCATGGCCGATATATGGGGAAACAATGGAAGCAGTGACAGATGTTACTTTTTTGGGCTCCAAAATCACTGCAGATCGTGACAGCAGCCATGAAATTAAAAGACACTTGATTCTTAGAAGAAAAGCTATTACCCAATCTAGACAGGTATTAAAAAGACATTACTTTGCCAACAAAGGTCCATCTAGACAAAGCTATGGTTTTTCCAGTGGTCATGCATGGATGTGAGAGTTGAACTATAAAGAAAGCTGAGCCCTTAAGAATTGATGCTTTTGAACTGTGGTGTTGGAGTGCCTCTTGAGAGTCCCTTGGATTGCAAGGAGGTCAAACCAGTTCATCCTAAAGCAAATCAGTCCTGAATATTCACTGGAAGGACTGATGCTGAACCTGAAATGCCAATACTCTGGCCACCTGACGGGAAGAACTGACTCTATGGAAAAGACCCTGATGCTGAGAAAGATTGAAGGCGGGAGAAGAAGGGGACGACAGAGGATAAGATGTTTAGATGGCACCACCGACTCAATGGACATGAATTTGAGCAAGCTCTGCGAGCTGGTGAAGGCCAAGGAACTCTGCCATGCTACTGTCCATGTGGCTGCAGAGCCGACACACATGAGTACTGAACTGACTGAGCAGGCACTTCGTGGGCTTCGCAACGGTCAAGAATCCGCCTGCCGACGTAAGAGGCACAAGGGACGCGGATTCAACCCCTGTGTCAGGCGTCAGGAAGATCACCTGGAGCAGGAATCCGTAGCCCACTCCAGTATGCTTGTGTGGGAAGGTCGCTGGACAGAGGAGCCTGGCAGGCTGCACTCCATGAGGCCACGAAGAGTGACAGGGCCTAGTACGCACATGCGTGCACACACTCACACACAGAGCAGGATTTCAAAGGACTGTCTCAAACAAATTGGGCTGATGCTTGCCCACTGCAGAGCTAGCTCCTACAAGCACAACTAACTCACCAATACATGTTTCTGAATAGAATTATTTTATCCAATAAAGAACTCAAACCTCTAGCTTATCAATGAAAATTTTTAATCCAAATCATATTTAGTTAACAAGTCTTAACTAATTCCCAGAAAACAAACCCCACAAGAAGCTGCAAATAGTCATCAAGTACATTTATTCCCCAGGAAAATTAAAATGTCAATTCAAGTGTTCAGCTCAGTCTAGTTGCTCAGTAATGTCCAACTCTCTGACCCCATGGATTACAGAACGTCAGGCCTCCCTGTCCTTCACCAATTCCCAGAGTTTACTCAAACTCATGTCCATCGAGTTGGTGACGCCATCCAGCCATTTCATCCTCTAGCATTCCCATCTCCTCTGCCTTCAAATCTTTCCCAGCATCAGGGAAAGAGTCAGTTTTTCCATGGGAGTCAGTTTTTTACATCAAGTGGCCAAAGTACTGGAGTTTCAGCTACAGCATCAGTCCTTCCTAATAAAAGAATATTCAGGACTGATTTCCTTTAGGACTGACTGGTTTGATCTCCCTGCTGTCCAAGGGACTTGCAAGAGTCTTCTCCAACATCAAAGTTCAAAAGCATCAATTCTCTGGTGCTCAGCTTTCTTTAGAGTCCAACTCTCACATTCATACATGACTACTGGAAAAACCAAATGCTTATAATTCATTTGGTAAAGAATCCGCACGCAATGCAGGAGACACCAGTTCGATTCTTGGTTCAGGAAGATCCGCTGGAAAATGGATAGGCCAACAACTCCAGTATTCTTGGGTGGGAAAGGCTGCCCATTCCAATATTCTGTTCTGGAGAATTCCATGGACTGTACAGTCCTTGGGGTTGCAAAGAGTCGGACATGACTGAGTGACTTTCACCTTCATACTTGTGACACATTTCAAGTACTAACATCTACTAATTTCTTTTACTCTGTATTATATCATATCTTTCTGTTTTCCTAATAAAAAATTTCCTGTCACTAATAACAATTGACAATGAAATAAAACAGAGAAGGAAAGTTCCCTTTCCTCAGCATGTTAAAAATTATTCCATTAAAAAATTCACTAATTTAGTCAGAGGAGCTCAGAGAACACGTATCAGTGAAAGAGGTAAGCGTTAGACTGAAACTTGGGCTCTACTTTAAGATGGGAAAAAATAAATAAAAATTAAAAAATAAGAACGGAAAACAACAACAACAACAAAGAATGCTCTTTATCATTGAGAAAAAGGAGCCAGAGGTCCAGAAAAAAAACCAGTATCTTCTCTTTCAACACAAGTTACTCCTAAAGAGATTTGCATTTTGTTAAGCTTGAAAGACTATTTCTGGAATAATCTACTTAAGAATAAAGTCATTGTGAAACTGAATATACATTTTTTAAACTCAATGTAATTGTCACTAAATTCGATTTAAAATTAAATATAAAATTATTGGACATTGTACATATCTCCCCCTACATATTCTTTAAGAAGTAGCTTCCTTTTTGTACTTAGCATAGAAAAAGTGAAAGACAGTATTACTTACTCAGTTGTCGTCCACCTCTTTGCAACCTCATGGCGTATAGCCTGCCAGGCTCCTCTGTCCATGGGATTCTCCAGGCAAGAATACTTACAATCATTACTAATTTCTATTTCTGACATTAGATGACAAGAAAAAAAATTGTCAACTGAATTTTTCTCTTTTTAAATCTGCTGAGGTCCTCCAATATCTAGCATAGAACCCAGTTCATATTAGGTACTCAGTACTCACAAGCATCACCACCAACTCAATGGACATGGGTTTGGGTGGACTCTGGGAGTTGGTAATGGACAGGGAGATCATTAGATGACAAGAAAAAAAATTGTCAACTGAATTTTTCTCTTTTTAAATCTGCTGAGGTCCTCCAATATCTAGCATAGAACCCAGTTCATATTAGGTACTCAGTACTCACAAGCATCACCACCAACTCAATGGACATGGGTTTGGGTGGACTCTGGGAGTTGGTAATGGACAGGGAGACCTGGCGTGCTGTGGTTCATGGGGTCGCAAAGAGTCGGACATGACTGAGCGACTGAACTGAACTGAACTGAATCACTGCATGAGTCAGTCTCTCTCAACCGTGATGGTTAATTTTACGTGTCAACTTGACTAGCCCAGATATTTCATTTAACATTATTCTATATGTTTCTGAAAAGGTATTTGTAAGATGAAAGGGAAAAATACACCCAACTGAATGCAGAGTTCAGAGAATAACAAGGAGAGCTAAGAAAGCCTTGTTAATTTTCAAAAAAAAAAAAAAAAAAAAANATATGTTTCTGAAAAGGTATTTGTAAGATGAAAGGGAAAAATACACCCAACTGAATGCAGAGTTCAGAGAATAACAAGGAGAGCTAAGAAAGCCTTGTTAATTTTAAAAAAAAAAAAAAAAGAAAGAAAGAAAGCCTTGTTAAGTGAACAACACAAAGGAATACATGAAAATAATAGATTGGGAAAGACCAGAGATCTCTTCAAGGAAATTGGAGACACTAAGGGAACATTTCATGCAAAGATGGATGCAATAAAGACCAGAAACAGCAAAGACCTAACAGATGAAGAAGCGATTGAAAAGGTGGCAGTAATAAACAGAAGAACTGTACAAAAAACTCTTACTGACCCTGATAACAACATAGGTGTGATCACTCACAAAGACCCAGAAAACCTGGAGTGTGAAGTCAAGAGGGACTTAGGAAGTAGGACTAGGAACATAGTTAGTGGAAGTGATGTAATTCCAGCTGAGCGATTTCAAATCCTAAAAGATGGTACTGTTAAAGTGCTGCACTCAATATGCCAGCAATATTTGGAAAACTCAGCAATGACCACTACCCTGAAAGTGAAAGTGAAGTCGCTCAGTCGTGTCCGACTCTTTGCGATGCCATGGACTGTAGTCTACCAGGCTTCTCTGTCCATGGGATTTTCCAAGCAAGAATACTGGAGTGGGTTGCCATTTCCTTCTCCAGGGGATCTTCCTGACCCAGGGATCGAACCCAGGTCTCCTGCATTGCAGGCAGACGCTTTACCCTCTGAGCTGCCAGGGAAGCCAAAATGTCAATTTTCATTTCAATCCCATCAAGAAGGAAAACACTAAAGAATGTTCAAACTACCGTACAATTGCACTCATTTCACATGATACCAAGGTAATGCACAAAATCCTTCAAGCTAGGCTTCAACAGTACATGAAGAGAGAACTTCCAGATGTACAAGCTGAGTTTAAAAAGCCAGAGGAACCAGAGATCAAACTGCCAACATCCACTGGATCACAGAGAAAGCAAGCAAATTCCAAAAAATATCTACTTCTTCACTATGTCAAGGCCTTTGACTGTGTGGATCACAATAAACTGTGGAAAGTGCTTAAAGAGGTGGGAGTGCCAGACCACCTTACCTGACTGCTGAGAAACCTGCATGCACGTCAGGAAGCAACAGTTAGAACCAGACACAGAACAGTGGGCTGCTTCAAAATTGGGAAAGAACCGTCCAAGCTGTGTATTGCCACTCTGCTTATTTAACTTCTATGCAGAGTGTATCATGCAAAACACCAGGCTGGATGACTCACAGGCTGGAATCAAGACTGCCAGAAGAAATATCAATAACCTCAGATATGCAGATGATACCACCCTTATGGGAGAAAGTGAAGAAGAAATAAAAACCTCTTGATGAAAGTCAAAGAGGACAGTGAAAAAGTTGGCTTAAAACTCAACATTCAAAAAACTAAGATCACGGCATCCAGTCCCATCACTTCATGGCAAGGAAATGGGGAAAAAGTGGAAACTGTGAAAAATTTTATTTTCGTGGGTTCCAAAATCGCTGCGGATAGTGGCTATGGCCACAAAATTAAAAGATGCTTGCTTCTTGGAAGAAAAGCTATGACAAACCCAGACAGCATTTTAAAAAGCAAATATATCACTTTGCTGACAAAGGTCCATTTAATCAAAGCTATGCTTTTTCCACAGTAACCTATCGATGTGAGAGATGGACCACAAAGAAGCCTGAGCACCAAAGAACTGATGCTTTCAAACTGTGGTGCAAGAGTCCCCTGGACAACAAGGGAGGAGCTCAAACCAGTCCATTCTAAAGGAGATCAGTCCTGAACACGCACTGCAAGGACTGATGCTGAAGCTGAAGCTCCAATACTTTGGCCACCTGATGCGAAGAGCTGACTGACTGGAAAAGACCCTGATGCTGGGAAAGACTGAGGGCAGGAGAAGGGGATGGCAGAGGATGAGATGGCTGGATGCCATCACCAACTCAATGGACAAAAGTTTGGGCAAGCTCCAGGAGATGGTGAAGGACAGGGAAAGCCGAAAGGCTGCAGTCTGTGAGGTCGCAAAGAGTCAGACAAGACTTAGTGACTGAACAACAGAAACAACATTGAAATCAACACACTAAGTAAAACAGAATTTATTTTGGAGATGTTGGTGATGGACAGCAAGGCCTGGCGTGCTGTAGTCCATGGGGTCGCAAACAGTTGAACATGACTGAGCAACTGAACTGAACTGAAGTAAAACAGATTATCAGAATTAATATCAAACTGGCTGTAGTCCTTTACTTTAAAATAAAGGCCTAATCTCCCATGAAGTAGAGGAAATTCTGCCAGCAGACTGCCTTGGGACTTAAAATGTAACATCAGCTCTTGCTTGTTAGCAAACCTTGCAGATAATGGGCTTGTCAGTCTCCACAATTATGCAACTCAATTCCTTAAAATCTCTTTCTATACACACACACACATGCACATACACACAGCTTATTAGTTCTATTTCTCTGGGTAAATCTGACTAATACATCAACCTTATCAATGAATTGGAGTTAGATTATAGCCGATTCCCCATCTCTAACCAAAGATAACTTTTTGAGTGCATATTTATAAAAAGAGCTGTCCAAAAACGAACCACAGTGGTATCTAAAGAAGGTTTCTTAACAATATTTCATAAAAAGGATGTTTTTATTGGAGGGGAGTCAATTTTGCTGTGCTGTGTTTAAACATACTTAGAAGGTTACTAAAATGCTAACACAAATACCATTCTAAGACAGTCCATCTCTTTATCTTGGGTTACATCAAATGCTACTCATGAAGAGCGAAGATACAGAACTTTCAGGACGCATCCCAAACTCTACTCCAGCAACAGCAGGTAGGTTTTCTCACATGGTAACTCTGGTTGACCAGTAATGGCAACTATCTTACGGCTAAGCAAGAACAAATACCATGAACTACTGTCTGCAATAAGCAGAGAAAAGGGGGTGCATGTCAGATACCTGTACCTGCCAGTTCTACACTCTGGAGAAGTCTTCACTCTGCTGAGAGCCAGGTTACACAACCGGTCCTCCTCTGGACCACAGCGGGGTTTATAACACAGGGGACACATGTATGGAGCTAAGGAGGAAGGCTGAGCCCATAGCATACCATGACAGCAAATTCTACACTTTCATAGCATACCGTCTGACTTTTGCACTTTACAGAGTTAGAATTTTCTCATTAAACCAGGTGGCAAATCCCACGGACAGAGGAGACTGGCCGGCTAAAGTCTATGGGGTCGCAAAGAGCTGGACCCGACTGAGCACACACAAACAGATCACAGAAGGTAGATAATGTAACATTAACCATTGAAGAGAAAAATAATCCGGAATTAGCTGTCTGAATTAGGTGTGTGTGTGAGTGTTCAGTCACATCTGACTCTTTGAGAGTCTATGGACTGCACCCTGCCAGGCCCCTCTGTCCCTGGGATTCTCCAGGCAAGACTACTGGAGTGGGTGCCATTTCCTTCTACAGGGGATCTTCTGAATCCATAGATCTTGAGCTGGCAGGTGGATTCTTGACCCTTGAGCCACCTGGGAAGCCTCCAAAAGCAAACCAGCATCTGAATTAAGGCAGCTAACTATGAGAGGGAATCTCAGATCTGGTCAAAATCTTCCAACCAAAATTTCCTCTTAAATCGGACCTCTTTTAGAATGTGGTTAATGTTAAAGTTCTGTGGCTGAGAAGGATAATGCAATAAAAGCGAGTACTATAAAAATTAGAAGACAAAAAGAAGGAAAACGTAATACCTAATATTAAGATAATTTAGTCATTACACCTTTTGAAGAATTCTTCATTTGAAAAAGAACAGGTGTTAGTTATCAAAAACAATTTGTCATTTGATTCTACCACAGTACCGGCTAAAAAATAAAAACATTCATAATTTTCTCTTTAAAGCAAAAATCCAATGCTCTTTTGTCAAACAAAAAGGAAATATTTTTAAATAAAATTTTTTCATGAAGAAACAATTATCGGAGTTTCATTACTCCTATACCTAGGATAATGAAATCAATTAGGTATTAAGCCCCTACTACGTGAGATTCTCATAAAGAAATACAATAACTCCCATTAGGCACAGGATAGTCTGACAGAAAACACAAAAACTCATAAATAATTCACACCTAAAACATTGGTTATATAATCCTACACTCACACTTTACCATTTCTATGTCTCTCTTTATTTACTTACATTGACAATTATTAAAAGTTAGAAGTATGTAAATGAAATCATCATACGTAACAGTAAACTTCTCTTGTGTTGTTGGAAGAGGGTGTTTGCTGTGACCAGTGCATTTTCTTGGCAAAACTCTTATTAGTCTTTGCCCTGCTTCATTCCGCGTACCAAGGCCAAATTTGCCTGTTACTCCAGGTGTTTCTTGACTTCCTACTTTTGCATTCCAGTCCCCTAGAATGAAAAGGACATCATTTTTGGGTGTTAGTTCTAAAAGGTCTTGTAGATCTTCATAAAACCATTCAACTTCAGCTTCTTCAGCGTTACTGGTTGAGGCATAGACTTGGATAACTGTGATATTGAATGGTTTGCCTTGGAGACAAACAGAGATCATTCTGTCGTTTTTGAGATTGCAGCCAAGTACTGCATTTCAGACTCTTTTGTTGACCATGTGGTGTTGGAGAAGACTCTCGAGAGTCCCTTGAACTGCAAGGAGATCCAACCAGTCCATTCTGAAGGAGATCAACCCTGGGATTTCTTTGGAAGGAATGATGCTGAAGCTGAAACTCCAGTACTTTGGCCACCTCATGCGAAGAGTTGACTCATTGGAAAAGACTTTGATGATGGGAGGGACTGGGGGCAGGAGAAGGGGACGACCGAGGATGAGATGGCTGGATGGCATCACAGACTCGATGGACGTGAGCCTGAGTGAACTCCGGGAGATGGTGATGAACAGGGAGGCCTGGTGTGCTGCAATTCACGGAGTCTCAAAGAGTCGGACACGACTGAGAGATTGAACTGAACTGAATAGTAAACTTTATGCATACATGGAGGGAATGGTTTAAAAAAACCCATCTAGAAAGACAGTTAAGGTCCTACCACTAAGGTATTCTTGAGGGAATTATTATTTTTGAGGATACCAGGGATCCCATCAATGCACTGATTACTTTTAAAGGGCCAAATCAACACCCTTGGTCTAAGAAAATTGCATTATACCATTAAAAGTTATTCACAAACTACATTCTGAGCACCATCTACACTGTGAGAAGATGGAGTGATGCAGGGCAGAGGAGGTAAGCGCATGACTCCCAGAGCCCAAAAGCCTGTGCTTATGTTCTAGGAAAAGTACCGCACATTCTCTGCAGCTATGTTTTAGGGAAACTTACTTTACATTCTCTGCGTCTCAGCTACTTCATCTTGTGCAGTGGGGACCTAGCTCATAGAGTGGCTGGGAGGACAGGATGTGAGTGAGAGTCTGCATTCAGTGCTCGGAACTAGCAGTGCTGGCAGTCCGCGAGCACTCACTCAACCTCACATGCTCTCCGCCCTCTGCCTTCCTCCTCCCATCACTACTAGCTCTTCTGTGTTCTGCTCTTTCCAAAGCAGTAAGGCCACCTTTGCAGCATTTCTTGGCATCTGCTTCCCAGAGCATTTTTTTCTCCTTACAGTTTGCTGGAATATTTTATTTGTGGCTGGCTCTGACTTTATGTTAATTGTGCTTTTTGTTTCCTGCAAAAAATGCAGTGCCTTACTATTGCTGTATTTAGAATTGTAAATTTCAAAATCTATAAATAAAGTTAAAATAAATAATTTTACAGGAAGCTAGTCCTGATTATAAATGCAGACTAATGACTTCTCCTCCACACACACAAAAAAAGGAATAAAAAGAAATGATCTGAAATAGCCCCAAATCCCCTGCTTGCAAATAGTATTACATGGCATTACTCTCTTTATTGGTTCAAAATCAGGTAGTATTAATTATTAAGTAAGATCACAATGACTTCGCTTGTACAGATTTGAGGTTTGTTATATAAAACTACAGGTATTTGGTGAACCATATTTAAACATTTAAATGCTTTTTAGATTTCTGTTTTTCCAATACTACAAGGTGCTTCCCTGTGGCTCAGCTGGTAAAGAATCCACTTGCAATGCAGGAGACCTGGATTAGATCTCTGGGTTGGGAAGATGCCCTGGAGAAGGGAAAGGCTGCCGATTCCAGTATTCTGGCCTGGAGAATCCCATGCACTGTGTAGTCCATGGCGTCGCAAACAGCTGGACACAACTGAGAGACTTTCACTTAATACTACAGCTCACAGTACCCTCTCACAGGCGTCTTTTTATCAGAAGATCAGAGCCAGCTGAGTGTGACCGCGGTGTTCTGGGAGGTGGTATCCTCGAATCGAAGTGGAGTCAGGCCAGCAACTGGCCCCAGCGCTGGGTGTTATCAGAGATATATCATCATGTCCAGATGATGAAGTCCTCACAAATTCTTATTCTTAACTTCAGTATTTCATAGATGGGAAAAAATAAGATTCAGAAAGACAAACTGACTGGTTTAAGAGCAAAGAGGGTATCTGGCAGAGCTAGGACCAAACCCCTGTAAGTTTCCAATCTGCCCTAAGTTTTAAACCAGAATGAATGCTTGTATCATGTAACATTAAAACCACATATTCTTAACATAAAGCCTATGTTTCTCATAGAAAATAAATTAAAATTACAAATACTTTCTTCCACCTATTATTAATGGCTCCTTTAGACGCTACAAAAATTAAGACATTAAATGAGACGAAGCAATTTCAGTTTCCTGTGGATATTCTGTAGTACTTAAAGGCAGAAAAAATTAACCTTCTCTTCTTTTCCCAGTCAAGTGCACATGGTTACTTCTCCAAAGAGTTGCGAGTAGATTAACTAAATCTATTTTTTAACATAGATTCACAAATAATACTAATAACTCTATTTTGGAAATGTTTTCTGGCTAGAATAATTTTAACAAAACCGCCAAGAATTAATGGAACAGGAGAATGCTTCATTCACTCTCTCTAGTCCTCTATCTCAACTTCTCAGGAAAAACCCAACTGTCAACTCTTTTAAGAGATGTTCTAGGGGCTATGCATACCCTGCCATCACCAGAATCCACCTGCTTCTAAACGCAATGAAACAAACCCAGGTACGGAAATATTCATAGTATCGTTAAATTGCCAAATGTGAAATTTGAGATGCCCTTTATAGCAAGCGCAGATTTGTTAAAAAGAGTCAATTCTCCAGAAAACTGCCACTTTGATGGCTTGGATTCTCAATGTTCAACCCTAGAGCTGCATTATTGTAGACATCTAAATTTTACATTTAATCTGGAAACGCACCTCATATAGTCTTCAGTGTTCATTCATCAGTCAGCCCATATTAACCTCAGGCACCACCCTCGATGAAAATTTTTCTTATAGAGAAAGAGAGCCACTGGCCTCGGGAAGTTTGGTTTGGTAGTGGCGTTTACAGCAGTAGGCATAAACCTCTTCCTCCTCTGGGCAACTATGGCTAGTGGTCTTCCACACACAGATAGTAGCACTGTAGATTTTTATTGAGAAAGTCTACTATGTGACTCTAACCTCAAATGGATGACAAGTGATCTATTATTTACAAATTACAACAGAAAGTTCATTTCATGGCCCACTTCCCAGATATTTCTTCTCTCATAGTTGAAGCCCATTTAAAATAGTTTGTACAAAGAAGGACAAATGTTTGAAACACTGCATAGCCCACATTTTACATCCTGGAAGCACGGCCACATTTTTCTGCGTGTGTGTAAAGTCCCCATGGCACACAACCCAGATGCCCCGTTTGTTTCCTTTCAATGCCACTTTTAGATTTCATCTGTTTCCGGTCCTCAAATTCTTCCCTACACTAGCCCACTACAGCGGGACTGACTTACAACTCTGTACACCCTGCACAACTTGTGTTATTTCTGTAATTGTCATTAAACGATGAGCAGGAGAAACGTAACAAATGGTAGTGAGCAACAAGGTACTGAGCAAAGCACGTTCTAATAGGTGCCTACCCAGAACTTCACCCAAGAAAATTATTTCTAAAACCAAAAACACTTCCTTACAACAAAGGAGCATTTTTTTCTAATGGTTTCACAGGGTAAATATGATAGCACGCTATCAGAGTTGCAGAAGAATGGGCTTTTAAAAACTTCTTTGAAATAATTTTATGCTTATAAAAAAGTTGCAAATATAGTAGAGTTTCCATATATTGTTCACCTCAGTTCCCCTAATGTTAAATCACATGTTAACTCCAGTACAGTTATAAAAACCATAAAATTAATACTGGTTCAACATTGCCAGCTTTCTCCTCTGTAAAGTTACTATTTTTCTCTTTCTAAGTATTAAACATCTTGGAGAGATATATTTAGACTATGTAAATATTCTGTTTCTCCTCAGAACTTTCCCCCTATTTTTGGTATCCATGAATGGATCTTGCCTGTAACAACTACTATTGTGGTATTTACCATGGTGATTTACTTTTTCCCTCATTCCTTCTACATTTATTAATTGTAATCCAGAAGAAAAGTTTTTAAACTATTTCAAACACCAAGGTCAAATATAAAGCCAAAACAACAAAAACAATAAATGTAGTGGCCAACAGTAGCCTGTCTTAAGTTAGTGACCTTAACTCACCGAATCAGATGCCAAGCAGTTCCTTTTTGAAGGATCCGTGTTTGAGTAAGCTGTTAATGACATCTGTCAGCAGCTGTAGTGTTTTGTTTCGTATAATTGTTAGCTCATTTTTTATCACAAGTAATGCATCACGATGCACATTTAAGGCTTTCCAAATAGAGAGTCTTGAGTGACCTATTCTGAAGTAGCTAACAGCACAGCACATGTGACGCTAAGGGGTAAGCAGTGCTTGGAAACCAAAGCAACCAGGACAGCGGAGTATTCTGCCTCACTCCCCGTGACGCCGCCCACATGAGCACAAGGAGGCATTTCTCAAAACCGAGAATTCCACGGCTCTGCTTTTCAGGACTGCTGTTCCTGCGACAGGATGAGGACCGAGCACCACGAAAACATAACCTTATTCACGTCCTCTTCCACAAAAGGAACACCTGTCAGTTTCACTCTAAGAGGCTTCAAGCTTGTTTGTAAAAGTTTCCAGAAGATGCCCTATTTATCCAAACTTATTCTCCTTGTTTGTTCATTATATACGGCAGTCTTACACTGAGATCAAAAAATGTCAACCAATTATTGTATAAGAGAAGTCCTCCTTTTTAATGCTGAAAGCTACTCAGAGCATAGATTCTAACAGGCGACTGAACACACTGCTGTTTATTCGCACGTATATCTCAACCATCATAAGCATATTTTTTACCATCTAGTTTTTCATACTAAAACCCCACTAAACTGGCAACGAACAGAGTGGCTGACACATAACAAATACTCAAGCATTTTTTAGTGTGTAAGTTAGTGGTGAACAATTCACATACAATGTATAATTGATACACATCCATAATTCCTTCTGGACTACTTCCACTGCAAGCTAGAAGTTCAAACATATTTCTTCTTCTGCACACTTAGAAATCTATACATTTTAGTTATTTCTTAGGAAAGACATGAAAATGACTTAGAATATAGTCTAAATGACATGGAAATACATCCTTGAAGTTTATCACCCCAAAACTGCATTATATTTGTAAAGGACAATGAATCATACTTTAAAGTGATTTACTTACACAATGGATATTTGGGTGATAAAAATAGGTGAGAAAACAGGAAATCTCACTCATATTCTTGATTTTACAAATTACTGTCATGATGAGTCCTGGAAACTATTGCAGGATTATAGTGGTAGGATTTGTATGACTTCATTTTTTGTTACAAACCTTAATTTATTAAACAACAACTCCTTGGTCTAAAGCTTAGCCATGAACAAGATTTAAGAGTCTTAACTATAACATGGAACACTGGATAAGTTGTAGTGGTCATTTTCTTCTTCATATTCTTTGAAAATAAAAATTATTTTAATAGATAAGATTGCTAGCTTGGCTTTAAAACATTATTCCTATAACTGGAAATGTATTTTAGCCTAGAGTGGAAAGACGAAAGTTGGTGTGCACTGGTTAAGTCTATGTTTAGGAAAGAAAACTGCAGTCAAAGCTTCCTCTTTGCTCAGATCCCAAAGGACTAGAGGGTAATTCTAACCAGCAGGGGGAGATGAGGAGGAGAGTAGTAAGACAAAGAGCAGGCTACAGGCAGGAAAAGCAGTTCTAATTATAGCTGGGAACACAGAATTTGTTAAAGGAAGTCTATTGTATAGCTACATTTGAGAATTTAACGAGATGCCCAGAGGCTGACTCGAAGCCGTCAGGAACTGGGTCTCTACTTCTGTTCACGCAGCGACCACTGCGGCTGCTAAATCGACTGTCTAGACTTGACATTTAGAGTAAAGAGACAGATCTTCTCCTGAGACTTCTGTTTTCTCCAACGGATGAAGGCATCCATTTCAACAAAATAACTCTCTCTCTTCACCTTCCTTATCAGACCTAGCTCTCCTCTCTCTAGCCTCTTGCTCTCAGAGAACCAGATATTCTTATAGCAAAGCTATTATCTCAATCCACATCTCTTCCCTGATTTCTGATCAGATCAAGAAGCAATGTGACTATAACCTAAACGCAAAATTCAACAGGCTCACAACAAATTAACTTCCCTTCCTGCTCGTTTGCAAACTATCCTTCTCTTTTCACCCTATTTTTTCCAATGGCATCAGAATTTACTCAGTAAAGCATAAAACCTCAAGATTTACCTTTGTTTTTTCCTCCATGACTTCCTACCATTCAATTCATCAAATCCTATTAATTTCTGGTAAAATTCTACCATAGTGGCACAGAATGTGACTTTATTTGGAAATACGGTGTTTACAGAGATAATCAAGTTAAAATGAGATTATGAGGGTGGCCCTAATCCAACATGACTTGTATCTTTATAGGAGGGTATCTGGACAGGGAGAGACTCTCTGAGGGGTAAGACCACAGACACATGGACGGGAAAGACGCCAGCCAAGGAGCATCAAGGACCATGGGCAAAAGCCAGAAGCTGGAAAGGGCAAAAAATATTCTTCCCTAGAGCATTCTTCTCATGTTCCTAGAGAGAACAATGCCCTGTCAACACGCTGATTTTGGAATTCCATCCTCTAGAACTGACCCCACCCCAGTACTCTTGCCTGGAAAATCCAATGCACAGAGTAGCCTGGTGTTCTGCAGTCCATGGGGTCGCTAACAGTCGGACAGACTGAGCGACTTCACTTTCACTTTTCTCTTTCCTGCATTGGAGAAGGAAATGGCAACCCACTCCAGTATTCTTGCCTGGAGAATCCCAGGGATGGGGGAGCCTGGTGGGCTGCTGTCTATAGGGTCACAGAGTCGGACACGACTGAAGTGACTTAGCAGCAGCAGCAGCAGAACTGAGTTAATAAATGGGTTTCAAGCCACCTAGTTTTAGGTACTTTGTTACTGAAAACGAATGTAACATTCTCAAGTACTTCTGAACTCAAATATCCATAACTTTGTATCTCCAAACCTGCACCTTATCTCTGGACAGCACCCTACCCTCTTAGCTAGCTGTGACATACTCCTTTCGCAATTTGGAACCAGTATGCTGTTCCATGTCCAGTTCTAACTGTTGCTTCTTGACCTGCATACAGGTTTTACAGGAAGCAGGTTAGGTGGTCTGATATTCCCATCTCTTGAAGAATTTTTCACAGTTTATTGTGACCCACACAAAGGTTTTGGCGTAGTCAATGAAGCAGAAGTAGATGTGTTTCTGGAACTCTCTTGCTTTTTCTATGATCCAGTGGACGTTGGTAATTTGATCTCTGGTTCCTCCACCTATTCTAAATCTGCGTTGAACATCTAGAAGTTCATGGTTCACATACTGTTGAAACCTGACTTGGAAAATTCTGAGCATTACTTGGCCGGCATGTGAGATGAGTGCAATTGTGCAGTAGTTTGAACATTCTTTGGCACTGCCTTTCTTTGGGATTGGAATGAAAACCGACCTTTTCCAGTCCTGTGGCCACTGCTGAGTTTTCCAAATTTGCTGGCATATTGAGTGCAGCACTTTCACAGCATCATCTTTCAGGGTTTGAAACAGCTCAAGTGGAATTCCATCACCTCCACTAGCTTTGTTCATAGTGATGCTTTCTAAGGCCCACTTGACTTCACATTCCAAGATGTCTGGCTCTAGATGAGTGATCACATC